>SPJY01034554.1:2343087-2493650 GCA_005191435.1 Raddia distichophylla | reverse complement strand
GCTCACGGCTCCTATTTTCTGCGTAAAAAAGAGAAACAGTTTCCATCCTCTTTTGCCAGAAAGTGTGGAAATACGTCAAAACGCTGTTGAAACTTGGATTCTAAAGTAAAACCTAAAAGGCTGAAAACTTGCATAAATCTGCCAGTCTTGGAAGTGCTTCCGTTCTGATACTTTTGGAGAGGTGCTCCCTTTAAATCATATAAAGGATATATTAGAGAAGGGCATATCTTAGCCAAACGTCTAATCGGGCATTATGATGATGCTCGCCGGTATCTATCCGTCTAATCTCTGCATAGCCTTTCGGAAAGACGGAAAGTCGAATCTAAAGACGAAGTTGGAGCGTGCAGTGCTCTCCACCGGAGTAAGCTCAGGGTTCAGGTCTCCTGACTTCTGAGTACTGACCATTATTATCGGAGCAAAGGCACTGAGCCATTGATCGCCTCCACATGTGGAAGCCTTGAGGCCACCTCGCCGAGTACAGAAGTGGCTCGTGTTCAAGCCTAGAGGAACACCAAACGCGCATCTTCTGCCGTTGAGCGACTGGGGAATAAACGACATGCATCGTAGTCGTAGGCAGCTGGATTCAAATCGGACGTGCTAGATGCCTAGATCACAAAGTACAATGACTTGAGGTACTGTGATAAATTGACCTTCAGTAAGGCCAGTCATCTCCCTATGTCGTGCCAGGCCAGCCTAAACAACCATCAGCAAGACCAGGCACGACCCAAAGGCACATCATGCCAACGTCGAGCCAGGACGGCCAAGCATGATACAAGAGAGAAAATGTTGCACTAACTTGTATTATAAATTACGGTTTTGTTGTTTCTCAGGCGACTGATTTTTAAATAAGTCTAAGTCGATTTTTGCATAGTTAGATTCTACCGTTAAATCTTTTATATGTTCTATAAAGACGTTTGATCAACGGTATAGAAAATCGATTGAGAGATAAATAACTCTCAGGCTTTTGATGATAAGTCAGCCCCTATAAATTAATATATTGATCAAATGAAAAGCTTATGTACATGAAAAAGATGTGTCTCACAATAAATTATTTATATCTATGTAGAATACAAAATCATAAGAGTATAGAAAGATCTCGAAAAATGCATATTACCGAGAGAGGTGATGTTGGCCCGAAAATATGCAGCTTACTATTTTTTTTTTATATAAATTCAAACATTGCTCAAATAAAAAGACATCTACATAAAAAAGATATGTTTCAAATTCTCTACAGCTTTTATGTAGAACACAAAATCATAATAGAAAGAGAAGACCTAAAATATTTGAGGTCACCTCGTTTGTGGTTAGATTGTTTTTTTTAAATTCTAAGTCACAAGAAAGGAAAACATTTATTTTTAAACCTGTTTTGGAAGCTCCAAAACAACTTTAGAATTGTCAAGGGGATAATCTATCTGGTTTTATTAACCGTAGGGACTAGGTTTGGGGAGCTTAAAAAAGAATTCAAGAAATCGGAATGTTTACTTTAGCTAGGCCTCAAAAACTTTAAGGGATGATTTTGAAACATCAAAAGAACATTTATAAGAAACCGATGTGTTGTACGAAGTGGTGGAGTGGAGTGTAACGCCCTATCTTGTTAAGATGTGTGGCACATGTAACCAAGTGATTGGTTGTGGTGGAATAGTAACATCTTACCGGTCTACAGATATTTGTAGTATCATATAACGATAGTTGAACTAAGACATAGCACATCGAGTTAACCCTTTAGGTGAAGAGAGGTCGAAAACCCCATAATGGTGTTATATATGCGTGGACCAAACTCATGGGTGGGCTATGCTCTAACCGAAATTGAGCCAAGGTGTTGCATGAATCTTATTAGCTTGGCTCCTCTTTCTCAAAGAAAAAGAATGTAATTATGTTGAATTTAATTAAAATCAGTTTTGTCATTTTTGTACAAACCTTGCACTTTGTAACATTTTTAAAAGATTTTTAATGGTTCTTCTCAAATCTCATACCATCTTTTTAACATTTTTTGGTCCTCCAAGCCCCTAATAACATAGAGTCCACAATTTAAAGATTGTAACTACACCTAGATTCAAAATAATGATCAATCTGTCATATCTCCCCTGTACAGTGCTATAACAGTCCTCATAGGGTTTGTTTGTTTGAGCTGAAAGTTGCCGAAAACTTTAATCCGAAAAGTTGTGACATCTTAAAAGACGTCTTAAAGAGTTTTAAAAAAATGAAAAAAAATTTACGAACTCTAAAAAGAACTATTTAAAACCCCGTAGGAATGACTATAAAGTATTACATCATTTGGCTTATAAAAAATAACAAATTTCATTTCATTTAATTTAGTTCAAGTTGAAACAAACAAGACCATGTCCTCAGCATTTGAAGGCGCCAAAGGTCATCTTTGGTTGATCTTATCCATCCAACGTTAATAAATGGTGCATGGAGATAGTACGAATATTATATATATAGTAATAAAGATATGGCCTATTTGTAATAGAGATAAAAGACAAATTATACAAATTCAGTACAAATCCTATAGTACATTAAAGGATATAAAAGCGTTGGAGTATATCCAAATCTTTCTGCATAAATGGCACGTTATTAATTCTTTGCAAAATTCTGATTCTTTTCCGCGATCTTGGCTAAAGAAGGCAACGAGATCGACACGGAAAGTTTGAAACAGAGCACGTCCAAAGAGGACCAGCATCCAAACCTTTCTGCATAACTAAGATGGCGCCTTATCAATCCCTGGCAAAAGATTACTTCTTTTTTCCACAGTCTTGGCTAAACAAGGACATAACCATGTAAGATCGCCACTAGAACAGAAGAGAGACATCCGAACAGAGCCAGCAGGTCACAATGTCACATGGATGGTCTACGAAGCCATCCACAACCGTGGTAGGAGACGCAAGTGCGCAACGGAAAGAGCGCCAACAAGATGAAAGAAATAGCAGCAGCAGCAGCAACACAACTACACGAGACACACAAAAGAGTGGTTTTGCGTTGCGTCCTATATAATGCCGTTAGTCCACTGACATTTGGGCCTACAACACCATGGGCCCACTTACCAGTGAAGAACAGCAGGGGGGCAGTACAGTAGATTTGCTTCCCGTCGGGATGAGCGTTATAAAAAGTGGCATGTGGTTCTCCTTCCCCTCCCTCGCGCACCTAAATTCTCCCGTCAAATCGGCCAAAAGGAAACGCACGCACGCACCGATCCGCTCTCCGCGCTCTCCACCCCTCCCTCTGGCCCGCACGCCCACCGTCCCGCGTCGGCGACGGCGAGGTCCTGTGAAGCGCGCGGGGGCGTGCCCGCTGCTCTCTGAGATCTACCGCTTCGGCTCCGGGCGGGGCCGCCGCGACCGCAGGCACCGCGCGCGCGCGTACTACGTCGGGCTGCCTTGTGCCTACCAGCAAGGAAAGTACGTGCCGCCTTTCCACTACTCAGTAAATTCCGGCGACGCACCGCTCTCCTTGTTATTTATGCCTCCCGGCTTCTTCTTCTTCTTCTTCTTCTTCTTCCTGCAGGCGTTGTGTACTTGCGTGTGCTGGGTTTTGTGGTAGTTGGGTTTCGTTTCGGGGAAGAGGATGGTGCCGGGCGAGCAGGCGGAGGAGGCCATCGTGGTGGCTGCGGAAGGCGCCAACGGGAAGGAAGAGGGGGAGGCGGTGCGCGCGATGGGCGTCGATGGGTGGGACAACGGCGGCGAGGACCCCGAGCAGTCGCCGCACGGCCGGTTCAGCATGAAGAGCCTGCTCTGGCACGGCGGCTCTGTCTGGGACGCCTGGTTCAGCTGCGCCTCCAACCAGGTATATACCCACCATGACATCGACATGCATAATATATGCAATTATGCACCTCCTCGTCCTCGATCGAGTGATCTCGACACACATCTTCTTCTTCTTCTCGTCCGGACTTGCAGGTGGCGCAGGTGCTGCTGACGCTGCCGTACTCCTTCTCGCAGCTGGGGATGCTGTCCGGGGTGCTCCTGCAGGTGTTCTACGGCCTCATGGGGAGCTGGACCGCCTACCTCATCAGCGTCCTCTACGTCGAGTACCGCGCCCGCAAGGAGAAGGAAGGCGTCAGCTTCAAGAACCACGTCATCCAGGTCGGCGTCGGCCACCCCTCTCTCCTCTCCTCCCCCCGCCGCCGTCTCCTTCCTCCTTCCACGCATATCCCCGGCAGCTTCGGCCCCGTCACCCCCCGTGTTCCCTGCATGCAAACACGCGGGCGAGGCGTGCGTGATCAACTGATCATGCCGTGCCGCGCCACTATATGAAATATGATGGTGCTCTGGGGTTTCGCCTCCGGGCAGTAGCAACAAGCAAGTGCGGTGTTGCTTGCCCAATGGAAAGAATTGCCCGGCCTCAAGTCGCTTATCGATGAAGCAAGAGCGCTGCAATGCGATCGGCGTGCGTCTGTCTGTCTACTCCGGCACACGCATCAGCTCGATCCGGAACAAGATTAGGCTTCAGTTTTTGTTATCTTTACCCCCCTTCTTTTACCCTTCATTTTGCCTTTGATGGATGACAGTGGTTCGAGGTTCTGGATGGGCTCCTGGGGCCGTACTGGAAGGCGGCAGGGCTGGCGTTTAACTGCACCTTCCTGCTCTTCGGCTCCGTCATCCAGCTGATCGCCTGCGCGAGGTTCAGCCGATCAAACCCGTCGTTAATTTCCTATCGTACGTTTAATTCTGTTCGTGATTGGGCTCATGGAGGAATGGATGATGATGCATGGATGGATCCATGGCGATTGGCAGTAACATCTACTACATCAACGACCGGCTGGACAAGAGGACATGGACGTACATCTTCGGCGCCTGCTGTGCCACCACGGTGTTCATCCCCTCCTTCCACAACTACCGCATCTGGTCCTTCCTTGGCCTCGGCATGACCACCTACACTGCCTGGTACCTCACCATCGCCGCCGCCATCCACGGCCAGGTTGAACACTTGAGCTTCTCCCCCACCGTGCATGCATAAATCACTACTCATCGATCTCACCGATGGGCTAACAATGGTTGTCCGCCGCCGCACGCCGGCGACGAGACGACGCAGGCCGACGGCGTGACGCACACGGGCCCGAACAAGCTGGTGCTCTACTTCACCGGCGCCACCAACATTCTCTACACCTTCGGCGGCCACGCCGTCACTGTGTAAGTGCCGAAACAAAACAACTCGTTCTGTGTGCATAGACCAAATACTTATTTAATCTTCCTCTCTAGTTTTATTTGCGGATCTTGAGCAGACACTGAATTTTTAGAATCAGTAATCTGCGCTTTTTTCTAGTTAGTTTGATTTTGCAAATTTAATCATTTTATACTAAAAAAATACCTGGATATAAATACATAGAAAAACTAGCCTAACAAATCGATCTTTTGGTTGTTATTATCGTTAGAAATTTGGTATGTATGTTATTTTGAGGTTTTTTGGGTTACCTTCATTCATAGTATATTTTATTTGACTTTTAAAATTTGATCTGCAGTTCTTTTCCATTGTTTTTAGGATTAACTAATATTAAACAGGAGACTGCCACATATTTCATAGCAGCCATTGCAACCAAGCCGATATTTTAACCGATGATGAACTGTGATCGACAAGTGGATCCAGTCATCCAGTGTCCCTAGCCAGAATTTTGGAGACACATCCATGAACCAATGTCCGCTGTTACCACCTACACTTTCACCACTCGCAGCTTTTGCCTGGTGCTGGGGAGGACATGAATAGGATTGAAAAAATTAGTCTGGTTTCTGTTCCATCTCTTGGTCCCCGTCCTTGGCAATCGCATATTATTACAATAGTACTATTACGCAATATCTTGTAGTTAACATGTCTGTAGATCAGGGCAAACAGATCCCAAGGAGTAGAATAAAATGATTTACGGCTGGTGGAAACCAGCTGTGTTATCTTCTACTAAATACTAATTGACCACTGGTTACACAAAAGATCTGGAGCAGTTTAGCCACTAAGATTGGTGATGAACCTTACATTCCCCTACTCAAGGTCCCATGATAGCTTGCCACTAAGCATTTCAATACTCCTATAGTGAGCGAGCCTTTATTCCCTTTGATCATTCCCTGCCCATTATCTAAGACAACCTGCTACTAATTGCTAGTACCAACTAGTTGACCCTAAAATCTAAGCCGATAAAAAATGCGAACACATGTAAATAAAAAAGGCAAACAATTCAGATCCTCTCATGTCGAAGCTTTCTTAGAACTCAGAGTAGAATAGAAGCGGATAGTAATTTTAAAAAATCTTAACTGTATTGACGAGGACTCAACTCAAAAAACCATATCAAGTTACACGTACATATTGACCATTTAACCTCAAAAGTCTAAATTAATGGTGAAAGATGCATAATTCACTTATACTTTCAACCCACATGAATACAACAATCCATCCATGCGTCCCCATGATGATGAAAGCGAATCCAAGGAATAATTAGCACCAGTGCGTGTTCAAACCCCTGGCTGTTATCTAACCCCTTTGCCTAAAAATATCCACTTTTTTAAAAAATTGTACCGAAAAATTTTCCTTTCCAGAGGTTACATGATGTACATGGACCGGTTTCAATCCAGCTAGTGCGGAGCTCACATCAAAGGAAACCCGATATCCTCTCTGCTTGTTTGCCATAGTGTGGGGGAGAATGGTGATAGGATATATATTGGATTGCAACAATTCAGTAGCCGATCGTTTCTTCATGAATCCAAGCTTATCTTTTTAGTGGCAAACCAATTGGCCGGGTAGTGGAGACAATGACACATTGACACAAATTAAAGGTCTAGCTTACTGTCTACTTTGAGAATTCCCACCCTAATTAAGTATGACTACTTGACAGTGCCCTTCTCCGTCTCCATCTCTTGCTTGCTTGGAGCAGCTCCCAGCTGTGGAACCGATGCTTCGTTTGAGTGATATGACAGTTGCCATTAGGTGTTGTTCTGATAATTAACATCAGTTGGTCAGAGTCTCAGGGAGCTAGTCGGCAATGGCTTCATTTGGCCGTATTTGTCGGGCCACTCTGATCACTCTCTTGAGCCCTTGACGGGAGGTGCATGTGTAGCTTAGCGATGTAATAAGCCACTAGTGAAAGCTGGGATTCTCCGTGTCCCAATCTTCCTAAAAACACTGACTAGGAGAAGCACTTACTTTTCCCCTTTGCTCGCTTATCATTCAATCAACGTAAAGTTCTTGTACGAGCACGCATGTGCGGAAAAGAGCATCCGGTACGTTAATCAGTACCATGGATTAATGTTTATTTTGTGCCAGATTCACTTTTCTGTTTTTTTTTGTAATAAATAATCGATACGTCTTGAATTATTGAAACTGTTCTTGAGGACAGCAATACTGCTAATTTGGATGGCTGAATGCCGTTGATCCATTCTGATGCACAATGATGTATAAGATATCATTGGATTGATAGATTAAACATGTTTGATATAGATATATTCATCGAGATGATAGCTAGTAATTGATTCATATGAATGAATGGTTAATCTATAACAGTGTGGATATGTCTTTTTAAGATTCTTTTAATTTTTGTGTGCAGAGAGATCATGCATGCCATGTGGAAGCCGCAGAAGTTCAAGTACATCTACCTGGTGGCGACGCTGTACGTGTTCACGCTGACACTGCCGTCGGCGGCGGCCATGTACTGGGCGTTCGGCGACGCGCTGCTGACGCACTCGAACGCCTTCTCGCTGCTGCCGAGGTCCGGGTGGCGCGACGCGGCGGTGATCCTGATGCTGATCCACCAGTTCATCACCTTCGGCTTCGCGTGCACCCCGCTCTACTTCGTGTGGGAGAAGGTGATCGGCATGCACGGCACCCGGAGCGTCTGCCTCCGCGCGCTCGCCCGCCTCCCCATCGTCGTCCCCATCTGGTTCCTCGCCATCATCTTCCCCTTCTTCGGCCCCATCAACTCCGCCGTCGGCGCCCTCCTTGTCAGCTTCACTGTCTACGTCATCCCCGCCCTAGCTCACATGCTCACATATCGCTCCGCCTCTTCCAGATTGGTAAGCCCCATGCTACCTTCTTCGTCAATCTCTTGATCTTTTTATCTATATATACTATATATCTTTTAACAATAAAAGTATACCACATTAGTCATACAATAAATGATGCATGATCAATAATGCTATCATCCTATGGGGTTGAGAGGGAGTACACTAGAGGTCCCTTTCAATTTTGGCTCGCGTCATTGCCCTTACGTAATACTGCCAGACGCCAGTTGCTAACTAGTTACAGAGCCGTCTCTGGTTAAGAAGTGTCACTCGGTGACCCAGCGCGTTCATACGCGCTGGTCCCCGACGCTCCTGTGCAGATATGGCGGCATGGCGCTGACGTTGAGCCATGGCAGACATGCAGCCACTGGCATGCCGAGCGAGAAGGGCAGAAGGCACGGGCACCTGTCGCGCTCGCACCACATAGCGTCACACGCACGCACAGGGGCTGACGCCGAGATTGCCGTCTCGGTGCGCGCCGCCGAGCTCGACGGCCTCAGCCTTCGTCTCCATCGACGGCAACGGCTTACGGCGCGGCCACGCGGGTCGACGTTGGTCGGCCGTCGGCTGGTGGGATGTTGCTATCCTTCTTTCTCTGCCACGGCCGGCCGGCCGGGGACCTTATCCCAGCAGAGCGGTTGACGGAGTCCGACTCGGGTGCGGATGTTCGATTCAACAAAAATATTTTGGACACGTCAAATACTACATGCAATCAGACACGGGTGCGCGGGCGTCCAGCTTGTTGGAGTTGAGTTTTAGCCAAAGTTCCCAAAGTTCTAACACAACGAACTCACTAAAAAAATTAGAGCTCAGGTCCAAGGACCACTGGTTGTGACGCTTATAACTCTTTGATGCATTGTGATTGAAAAAAAAAACAGAACGCGGCGGAGAAGCCGCCGGCCTTTCTGCCGAGCTGGAGCGGGATGTTCGTGGTGAACGCGTTCGTGGTGGCGTGGGTGCTGGTGGTCGGCTTCGGACTCGGCGGCTGGGCCAGCGTGTCCAACTTCGTCAAGCAGATTGACACCTTCGGGCTCTTCGCCAAGTGCTACCAGTGCCCTCCCAAGCCACACCTCGCGCCGGCGCCGGCGCCGCCGCACCACTAGCGAGCGCCGCCAGTCGCCGGCGGAAAACAAGGAGCCGCCTCTGCTCGCTGCTAGTCATCTTCATGGTCGCTTTGTAGTATACACCTACAACTACAGTAGTACAGTGTTAGGGCGTAAACAGACTTGCAGTGTTGAGTGCATAGTGTAAGTGGAACAGCGTGTGGGTCACTGATCAAATAGACAAGATCGTCGTGGACGGTGACTGTCCGTCCGTTTGCTGTATGATTGCCTGGATTGGTCATATCTGTTGGTGTCGTTTTCTTTGTTTATAGATGCGATTGTTATATATTATCACAGGCAAACGACGCAAATTTACACCAGGCAACACCTAAATGAATATATCATGCAGATGATTTTTTATGTATGCATTTCTTACATGCTATTCATATATATAATATCCATAATATTAATTTTCTATTATCCATATCCATATTCAATAATATTCGTGATCATATCTAACAATATCAGTATGTGTACTCGTGTTCGCACTATTTTTATCTGTATCCAATAAAACATACGTATCCATATTCATGTCGTCTGGCCATAACCTTTCACACCTATTTCTTAACAACCTAAAGAAAAAGCCCCCTTTGATCGATAGCTGGTCGAAGTGGATGGAGCAGGTGGGCTCCAGGGGAGTTTTGTCCGGCGGCTGCTCGGCTCCTCCCGTGGTGGTGTGGTGAGCCGTTGCCCATCTTCGGCGGCACGGTGACCCCTGTCTCTAGCCTAGTCCCATCCTCGCCTCCTTGCCCTCCCCTCCTTGAGAGGTGTTCGGTGGTTAGGTTGGCGTTTTCCGGGTTTGTGGCGGGGTTAGCCTTGCGCCGTCTGGGTAGCGTGGCATCCGGTCTGCTTCGCTTCCCATGTGCTGGCCACCAGGCGTGGTGGCCTCTCTTCGGCGGCATTTGGCTGGCGACCTTTCTTCGGCGGCGTCCTCGTTCTCTACCTCTTGATCTGGTGTTGTCCCCGTCGTCTTGACCCTCCCTTTCTCCGAGGTGTCGGGTGACGTGGACGACGTCTTCCGCGTCGAGCGGCGGCATTCGTGCTCGTCGTCCGGCTTTGCGTCTTCGGCCAGCGGCTCGATTCTTCTGGTGCCTCGACCTTCGGTGGCCTCTGCCTTGTGCGCTAGCAGGATAGGTCTTGGGCGAAAGCCCTGCCCTTTTGGGCTGGTGTTGGCGTCACCTTTGGTGTCGTTCCTTCATTGGAGGCATCACTTTTCGAACATTCCCCTGCTCTGGGTGAAAACCCTAACGGTCTTGCGATGGCGGCGGGTCCTCCCCGTCGCTACCTTGTTGAAGGCATCATGGTTTCCGTCTTGCGCTATGGGTTTTCCGCTGGGTTTGATTCTTCAGGAGTCGTTTTATCGTTGTGTGAGTGTTGGTGGTGTTTTCTCTTCTCCCTCTCCTGTATCTCTTCTTCCTGGTTGGCCGTTGGCCCAGGTGTAGCGGTGTGGTTGTTTCCCTTCCCTTTCCTCTGTAGGCGGTGTTCCCGGCGGTGACCGGAGGTGTATCTGGCTTGGTCAAGGTTGCAGCGGAGCGCTGTGGTTGTACCCTGTGCCTACTTATTTTCTTCTGCTTATCAATAAAATAGGATGGCAGTTCTCCTGCCCACTCTTTCAAAAAAAAAAGAAAAAGAAAAAGCTCCCATAACATGGCGGTCTGGCCATAACCTTTCACACCTCTATTTATTCATAGCCTAAAGAAAAAGTTCTTATGACACGGCGGCTATAACATCCTAAAGAAAAAGCTCCCATCACAACTATTAGTTAACCCCACCCTCCTTCAGCAGTTAGGCCGCCTAAGAGCATCTCCAAGAAAAATCCTTAACGGATTGTGTCGGTGTCTGAGAAACGCAGCGGGTCCACGGACAGGCAGACGAATTTCTAGTTGTAGTGAGGCCCAACGACAACTCTTCCCAGCAGCCCGGGGCGGCGGCCGAGCTCGCGGGGGGGTCTGGCCACGTGGTATTCCCGGACTTCGTCTGGTGTGACTTGGCGATCCGGGTACAGATCCGTCGTGCGATGAGATTGAGAGGGGGTGAGAAGAAAGGCGAAGGAAATACAAACCGTGGAGACAAGTGATTTTTACCCTGGTTCGAGCCCCCACTGCTGGGTAATAGCTTTACTCCAGCCTTGTTGATTATCTGATGGAAACAGTACAAGTGTGCCGAGACCGGGCTTTAAGGCACCGGTCCCAAGCTTACAAGGGAATGTAGGACAATGCCGATGGCTAGAGACTACAGCTACTGCTAAAGAAACTTCGGATGTATGTGTTGCTTAGGTCCAGATTCAGGGTGGTTGAGGAGGGTTGCTACGTTGGCAGGCTTCTCCTTTTATAGACGCAGCGGGCTATCCGGAGCTGATACGGCGAGCCCCGCGCCTATTTCTGCTTTGTCCATCTTTAGCGGCGGCGCCCTTGTCTCATTAGGGCTCCGTCCTATCTGTGGCCTGCAAAGAGAAGCTGGTCTGGTTAGTACTGGACACGTGTTCGTCTTGGTGTGCTTACACGGGGAGCAGCCTGCACAGGGAGAAAACACTTTCCCTTTATCCCCAATATAGCATTGACTGGACCGAGCCAGCCCCGCGTCACCCATTGGGGGGCGTCGCGTAGCGTGGCAACTGTTGCCATCTGCCCAAGGGGCAAACGACAAGGCGAGCTGCCCGCGTACCTCTCCCCGGGCTACGGATCCCCCGGGGAGGTACAGTTCTTCTCGGTCAAGGCCGATGAAAGTATGGTGGGGCATGATAGCTGTCGCCACCTGCCCAGGGGCAGGTGGACTGTCCGCGGGGCCCTCCTCCGGGCTAAGGATAGCCCGGGAGGTACGCAACCCTCCTGGTTAGGACTTAGGGAGGCGCGGTTGACTTGGTTAAGCCCGGGAATGGCCCCGGCGGGCTAGACGTTCCTTCTGGTATGGCCAAGGATGGCCATTCGGACTTTCTGTACGCACGGTAGGCCGGTACGGATCCGGCCCAAGGCCCATCTCGGGGTGGGCCGTTTACGAATCACCAACAGATTGCTATCCCTATATTTCGAGACTTAAAAAAAATTCCAACAATGGACCTTATCTTAACAAAAAAAAAAAGTTTGGAACCCCGAGAGAAGTTGCTAAACGTGGCACTCAATTGTCAAGCCATATTTTTGGTTTCACTATGTTTTAGAAACAATAAATTGATAAGTTAGTTTAATTAAATGAATATTTATGTGTATGTTTTAGGGCTGATTGTGAAGTTGATATCTTTTTTGAGGTCAAAAACATTTTAGGGAGTATATATAATGCAATATAGGGCTCTATTTTTATCAGCAGATGTTCTAACCATCGGCAGCCGGCGCCGTCACGATGGCGGCCAGCCTATGGCGTGTGATGGTGGGCACAGGCGGGTCCTCCTCCTCTATCAACGCTGTGCTTGCGCACGGTGGCGTTTTGTCCCAGGATGGAGCGTGAGGGTTGGCTAGGGAAACAAGGCCATTACCTCAAGACATGGCGGCGACAGTTGGACGAGGGTCGAAACCTGTTTTTTGGGCTTCATGAATATTTATAAGCCCAAGCCGAACCCAAGGCCTGTTTTATTCGGCGTTTTGATTTTGGTTGTAGTTGAAAAAGTTAAGAAACTTTAAAAGAGACCTGAAAAGGCTAAAAACTTTATATAAAAATATTTTAAAGATTTTAAACAAAACCCACGAAGTTTTAAAAAACTATATAAAAATATCACATTAAACGATAAATTTTATAAAACTACGAATAAAGAGGCTTGATTCTTTGCTAGCTCTTTCTACCGAGCCGAGCCGCACTCTTAGAGCATATACAATGCTCCACTTCAGCTATCTATAAGCTGTCTATAAGAGGTGTCACCTCATTATTTTGCTGACATGGTTGACTTTGAAAAAATGAGAGCAGTGAGCCATCGCTCGGCGAGTCGACGACGCTAGTGCACAGGATTTCTTCTTTTTTTTTTTACTACCACCGACAATTACTGCATGAAGCGCAGACAGTACAACGTAGCTAGCATGCCCCCATTTTATATTTATTTTTTGGCTATATCTTTTGATTAATATATTTGATTAACGAACCGATTTAAGAAATGTGTTCCTGATATTTTTTTCAAACAAAACTAGACCACACTTGCCATATAAAATTTTAAAATTAAAATTTTTATTTTAAAATTTTTGATAATTTATTGTTTGTTTTAAATTTTTTTAAATTTTCATTTAAATTTATAGCCGCTTGATCAACACAATTTTTAAACTGTATGCAACTTTTAAATGATATTGTGTAAACAGATCAGAGATAGCCCATTGTATGTATTGTCTATAGAGTTGTTTATAGGTGACATGTCAATGATTTAGAGATAGCAGTTATCTCTAACATTGTACATACCCTTATGAGCTTGAAGCCAGGGCTACCTCGCCGTGGGAGTGTGGGACTCGATCCAAGACCTTGTACATTTCAGCTTAACGTAGCGTAACGTAGTGTTTCAACAAAATTTGAGAGCATTTAAAAAGTGGTTTAAATATTATAAAAAATAATTTAAAAATAGTTTTAGGATCTTTATGAGAACTACTAAAAGCCTGAGAAAAATTATTACACCAAATAGACTATATAAAAAAGATAAATTTTGTTGAAACACTATGCTACTCTACACTAAGCTGAAATGTACACGGCCCAAATTAGTCGTATTGGACGGGACTGCAAATGCGCAGCTCGGTAGCCTGGTCCATGGGCCGAAAAAGGCGCATGGGAGATTGGAAGGGTCGCCGACTCGTGAAGGAAGCCCATACCGCCGCGTGATCCGCGCGCGAGGTGACGTGACGTAACGGCAGGGACGGAAGAACTCCGCCGATTCGCGAAACGCTCTCCTGCCGACGCGCGCCAGATCCAACGGGAGGCGGCAGGCGGGCGAGACGAGGGCCCGCACCCCAAAGGCACCACGCGTCCACGCCACGCGCGCGCGCACGCCGAGCCGCACCTCGCCTCGTCCCGCCGTCGTCGTCTGCTGCCACCTCGCCGTCTTCGCCGTCCCCGCAGAACCCACGAAACCCCCCGTGCTGGCTGCCGTGCCCCCACCGTCGAAAGCCACAGTAGGTACGCCTCGCGAAGCAGTCCCGTCCATGGAACTCGCGGCGGCGGCGGCGACGACGGCGGCGGAGGGAGCAGCGTGCGGCCGACCACTCACGCGAGCCTGGATGGCACTCGCTTGCAGCAGCGCGCGGTGGCCACGGCGCGCCCTGGGCGTTGCTGGCCTCGGCGCCGCCACCGCCGCGCCCGGCCGCCGGAGGGTGCTCGCCGCCTCGCTCCAGGAGCCCTTCGAGCCGCTCGCGCCCCAGGAGGGCGCCATGGCGCTAGCGCCCGAGGTAACTAGGTCGCATCGAATGAAATCGGGGGTGCGCGTATGTGGTGTGTCCATTTCGGTGCACTGGTTGATGGGGATTGGGGACACGATTGTTGCTGCAGGCTGATGAGGAGGCCCATGGGGATGTGGCGACTTCTGATGAAATCTCGCCTCCCGCTGGTGGTGAGTGTTGCCTTACTTTTTTTATTGAATTTGGTGACATTTCCAGCTGCGCGCTTCACGCGTTAGCGTGAGTTCGTCTAGTTGCAAATGATGAGAGCTCATTTTTGCACCTGCTGTTCCCAGTTCTTGGGAAGACGGTGCGTGTCAGATTTGTGCTGAAAAAGCAGTGCGCGTTCGGGCAGAGCTTCCACCTTGTCGGAGATGACCCAGGGCTCGGCCTCTGGGATCCGTCGAAGGCGACTGCTTTGGATTGGTCGGAAGGACATGATTGGGTTGTAGAGAAAGTGAGCCTCGGGCTATGCACATTCTTTGATGTTTTGCTCTCTTCTCCAGAGATTGTCATCACCTGTTTCTGTGTTTTGAGCAGGATTTACCAGCCAACAGCGTCGTCGAGTTCAAATTCTTGTTGCAAGATTCCTCAGGAAAGTTACATTGGCAGAATGGGCCTAATAGAAGCATACAGACAGGTGAAACCACGAACACTTTAGTCATCTATGAAGATTGGGGTGATGTCATGAACCAGAAAATAGAAGAGTGCGAAGATGTGTCTGCTGGGAAGGAAGATGCTATCGTTTTGGATGATGGTGAAAGCAGAATGGGCGTTGTATCGGCAGATGAAATCCAAGTGGATGATAATCAAGATATCATACAAGATGAATTGAGTGCATGTGATGATGATGATGATGATGATGATGATGATGATGATGATGATGAGAAGTCAACTGTCACCACAAATGTCTCTGCTCAATGCGAATCGGTGAATGCACATAAAGCTAAGGAACTAGAGGTAATGAATTCCTATTGAGATATTCATCAGTTCGTTCTTCATGTGACAAGTGTAACTCTTGCTTACTGCTGGAAGTCTGGAGTTCCAGATGCATTCTATAAACCTATTGACTGTTCTGTTGTAAATAAGTACTACCTCTCAGTCTTATGATAGAAATCTAAGCTCATCATGCGACCAAAGAAACATTAAATCCATGAAAAAGTAGTATCATTGGACCATACAAAATACATGTTCCTATTCAAATACATACAACAACTGAACAATGAATTTTTCTGCGTTGCACCACAAGGGTATAGAGTGGAAATATTGCACGACTTCTCTTCAATTCTCACAGTGGACATATGGTGGGACACCACTTTTCTTTGGGTATCTTATATGTTTTCCGTTTGAAATGTGGCCTCTGTTGGCTTGTTAGTCACTCTGTTTTATGGTACAAAGATCATAGATTGATTAGCTGGGAGGAAATGATGATGCAAGTTGCAAATGGATGAGTGGATTGTAGATGATTTTTTCCACAAATTATGCACTTCTACTGTACTGGAGCACCATAGGTTTTTCTGGTCCAATTATGAGAGAACATGTTTAGTAAGAAGTGCCAATAAGAACTAAATCTATTATCTATCTATTATATATATAAAGGAGGGGAAAAAGAAGCCACCACGTTCGTCCACATCATACAAATTATTTCAGCCGTTCGATCAACGGTGGAACAAAATTATAACGGCCAAGATCAATCAAAGAAATTCTCACATAAATCAAAAAAAAAAATAAAAGATCTATGCCGTTGATTTTGTGGGGCCGGATTATAACGGCTTAGATTAAAAGAAGAATATTAGAAATTCGGATTAAATACTAAAGATGATATAATATGGTTATTTTATCCGTTCAATCAACTGTGGGACCAAATTATAACGGGATAGATTAATCAAAGAAAAAAATAAAAGATCTATGCGGCTTAGATTAAAAGAAAATATTAGAAATTCATATTAAATACTAAAGTTGATATAATATATTAGAGATAAACTCTAAATCCGATCTGATATGTTAGAGATAGATTATGAGTTAGAGATAAACACTATATACCAAAACAAATCTAGCTGCGCAAACGCGGGCCACCTCACTCGTTGTCAAGTATTTGATCACTCATTTCATTACAAGGTGGATGGATATGGGTGTAAAGTGGAACAATTCAGGGGCTTCCTGAAAAATCTCAATGGCTTTCAATGTTAATCTGGGCTGCATGGGCCTCATCCAGTGATCATGGAAGGGTTACTTCTTTTTGAGTGAGATTATCGTTGTTACTAGATCATATTATCCTATTTTAAGGCTAAATGCAATTTGATACGTACCTCCTGTTATCATTTTAATGTAATCTTACTCATGTAATCTTTTTTTGGTCATCAGTTAACAATGGATGAATCGAAAATTCAAGATGAGCTTCATAAAGAAGTAGAAACAGCACCACAGAATGGCAGTGTCGCAGCGTGGGCTGATAATGAAAGCACAGATTATGATACTAGCTCGTCTGAGGATGGTGTTCCAGTAGAGAATGGGTGGGCAGGTGCTTTTGAACAAGATAAGCTTTGGGGTTGGAAGGCCTTGCAGCAGCTGCTTATGAGCCTAGGCTTCAAAATTGACGCAACATGAAGAACCATCAGTTACCTCTATATGTAGTCTCTATGGTATTGTTGCTCTGAAGGATGTAATAGAAAAGTCTAGCAGCTGCTGCATTCTGTTTTGTTTTGTGTACATAAGTTTTTTTCCCCTTGAGAAATGTTTCTTACGGGATTGGAAGTTTGGAACTAGTTATTAATAAACCATCGGTTTATTGTCAGCCAGGGAAGCAGACCCGTTTCAACTCAATGAAGATGGTATCCTAGGGTAAGGATGATGTCTGTGTATATGTCTGTCATTTTAAAAAATGTTTTTTTAGCGAAGTGGAACTTATGTATTGATAAAATTGCACAAAAATAGGATGATAATTGTGTTCCCCTGCTCTGCTCAAATGCAATTGAATCTAGAAATAGAAAGAATTCACAAGTGACCAGCCTGACGCAATTCTGTATGTTACTGTTTAGAAACATCCATGAAAGATCAAGCTAGGTCATCTGCTGCTGCTTTATCTGACTCGGGTTCACATGCCATGGTGTTCATCAAGCAGAAGAGAATGACGATGAAAAGGTGTACCCATCGAGAAGGAAATCGCCGGTCGCCTACTACTACAAGGCATCATGTTCTACGCCCTTTTCAGCACACTGCTTTTGAAAGCCTGCCTTTCTCGCAGCAGATGCCTAGATGGAGCTCACGGTTGTTGGCCCAGTCGTGCTCGCAAAGATGCTTGAAAGTGACGAGTAAACTAGGATGGAAGAGGTGAGCCGACCAAGTTAAAAAAGCCAACCTTATTTGCCTTATATTTTTTTCTACCTATGTTGATATATGTTTTTCCTAACACTCCCTTCACATGTGTGAGCCTGTAATGTAAGATCATTCTTGAACACATTTGATCGGTTGCTTTTAGTTGCTTTGCTTTCCCTAGATGGTGCTTGCTGCCGTGCTGGCAACTGAAAACCTTGTAAAAGGACGCTGCATTTCTTGAAATAAACAAATGGCAGAGGAAAAGGCGAGAAAAACTTCGCCTTGTTTCTGAAGGATTTCTTTAAGAGAAAAATTTTGGATTTGATATTTTTACAAATTTAGATATCATATATTATAGACATTTGAAATCGTATATGACACCGGACTAAGTGGTAATCTTAAAATACAAATTTTAAAGAGTATCCGTTTTTTAAAAATAAAAGAAAGAGAGGGTTTTTTTATAACTTTTAGCACTGCTACTACATGACTAACGTGAGTAGTCCTGAAACCAACCAGAAGGCAAGAAGGGGAAGAAAGTTGGTATTTACGGCTCTACCCCCAGCCAGATCCGGGACCCAACCGTATCGCCTAACCCTCCCTCTAAACCCAAACCCATCCTCCGGCGGAGCACCCCGGCGTGCCGCGTGCGATGGCCGACGGCGCCAGCAGCAGCGGCGCCGCCGCCACCGGGGAGTCGGTTGTGATCGACTACGGCCGGCGCCGTACGACCTGCGGCTACTGCCGATCCAACGGCCCCACGAGCATCTCCCACGGTACTGTCCTGGAAACCCCTCCCCGATGTATGAACAAATAGATTCGCTCTGCTTAGACTGGATCGGTTCCTGTCTCGTGTGGGATTGCTCGTCGGTTCTGATGTGTCGAAATCGATCCATCGTGCTAGTCTCGTTCTGAAATTTTAAGAATTTAGGTGTAGATATTGTTGCTAGGGGCAGTGTCAAATTGCGGTAGCTTTTAGCTGTTGTTGTGTAGAGTCGTGATTCTTCAGATTATCTGGTAAGGAAATGACTTTTGGCTGACAGCTGCAGGTTGGGTGAATGCTGATCGATATTTTTTTACCTACATAGGCCTCTGATCTTTACTTAGTCTATAAATGTTTCAGACATCTCAGTTTTAAGCTTCGTTGCTTTGTTCAAACACCTCTGCTCCGTACTTCAGTTCGTGGTGCTTGCGACAGCTATTCAGTTCTGTACTTCCGTCAATCTGAAATGAAATGGAAAATTGACCATTAGCATGCTGACAGACAATTTTTAGATAATTCATCCTTTTCTTTTTCCTTTGCTCTTATCTTTATCCTTTCTTTTTTGATCAACCATGCGTGATACTTATCTAAAGAAGCCTTTATCTCATATTTATTGTGCTACCTTATTATCCTACTATAATGCAGGTCTGTGGGCAAACAGTTTGAAAGTTGATGACTATCAAGGTATGGAGATATTATTTAAATCAAAATGTTTCTTTTGTATGCAACCAGGAATCTTTCTTTATTCAATCCCATTTCCAGCGCATGATGTTTGTGCACAAAATTTGGGCTTCTGTAATGACAATATTTTTATCTAATTATCTTATTTAAAATCTTGATTTACAATTTATAATTGACCAAACAATACATTTATGATTACGAAAGTTGTTAAGATGACTGATCAAGTGTAAGGCTATAATCATTTGCAGAGCTAAATGGTCATTTTTACAGTATCATTGTCTTAGTATTGCAGGTGATGACAGAAATGGTTTAAGATAGTGAGATAGTGAGGTAGTGTGCACTGGTGGATAAAAGCCTAGGAAGCTCAAAATAATAGTGAGACACTCTGGCATGACACGTTCCTCTACTGTGGTTTCTTCTCCTAATTTACAGTATTCTAAGACAGCCTCCTCAAAGTTGTTGAGGAGCTATGCATCTGGGTGGGCAAGGGGAATTTCTGAATGAATTTTTGGATGCTTTTCTTGGATAAAGTCAACAAGTCTTGATGATAGATTGATATTACAACTACACCTGATTATACTGGGTGATTTATTGATTTGGTAAATTCAGGTTGGGAGGCTGTTGGTCAGCACATAGACCTTAGTATGGATTCAAGAATAAGCTCTGCTGATGTTGTAATTGAGTTTTGGTTGCTTTGAGTTTGCATATGCACGATGATGTGCTTTTTTATCGTCAGGATAACTAGGATATGAACATCTAGCAGCACTATGATTTTTTAGATTCTTATTTATGAATGGCTGCCTGTAATCATTACAGACGGTGTGCTTCAGAAGCCACCAGATAGCAGGTGCAAGCGCCATTTTATACATAAGCAATTTATTCACATGTATATTCGCTGGAGGAGGTAGGATGAACAAATGTGCTTGTTGCGTTGTACAGGATCAAAAAATGAAACAACTTGCGTCAAAACGTTCTCCCAGAGAAGGCAGATATATTTTAGTAAACTTTGGTTATGCATAACATAATACTCCTTCTGTTCCGTTTTATAGGGCATATAATTTTTTTTACAAATACCAAGAAAAGTTGAATGCGCTGCTTAATTGCAGCTAATTAATTGCCTGCATACCGGTGCATGCTCACGCTTAGGCCTTTACATGCGCGCCTGCGCCGCTGCATGCGTCTGGCAGCCTCTGCATGCTCACGCCTAGGCCTTTGCATGCATCCGCACCCACGCCAGCGCCTCTGCATGTGTGGCTGCGCCGTCACCTTTTTGAACGCGCATGTCTGGTAAAGGTAACCAGGCAGGAAAATAGAAACACACCCTACAAATTGGATCAGCACGAGAAAAACTATGCGCCTATATAACGGAACGGAGGGAGTATTACATTCAGTTATTTTAGAAAAGAGAAATGTGTCCTAACAATGATATGTAAAAAGTAACAGATTTTAACATAAAGTTAGATGCATTAAAAAGAAGGAAAAAGTCTACTTGACCCCTTGAACTATGTAAATTCGTCTACTTAACCCCTTGAACTAAAAAAGTAGAGGTATTCTATCCCTTGAACTATTCAAAACCGGGCAAATAACCCCCTATGCTTGGTTTTGGAGGTGGTTTGCTTTGTGACAACACATGGCTACCTTCTCCACCTGATACGTGGCAAAACCACCTCCAAAACCACTTGCGGGGGATTATTTGACTGGTTTAGAATACCAGGGGATAGAATACCTGGTTTTCTAGTTCAGAGGGTTAAGTATATAAAACTAGTAGACCTTTTTTCCTTCAAAAAATATATTTACTTTTTTAAATAGGGAAAACATGTATAACACAAAAACAATGCATTGAGCAATGATGCGTTTGCTGAGGTATGAATTTAGATCCAGGCTCTATGTATGTATCAGTGTAAATGAAAAGTGGAATAAGCTTAATTATTTGTGAAGTGATATAATTTATTAGTTCAGATTTCTCCATGCAATATCCACATTCATGGTTTTTTGTCACTACTGTTCATGGTATTGTTTTGACCATGATTGGGAAATTTTGGCTTCTTTCTACAGCCCTCCTTGATCGTGGTTGGAGGAGATCTGGCTGTTTTCTTTACAAACCTGAGATGGAACGAACATGCTGTCCCTCATATACAATACGCTTGAAGGCAGGTGATTTCATTTGTTCAAAAGAGCAAGGTCGTGTACTTAGAAAGATGCAAAGGTACATGTTTATTCTGTTTACTCTTCACCCAACTTCACTCCATGATCCATGTGAAGTTTATAATAAATATTTTCTAGTTACTTTGGTTATCAAACATTATGTGTTTTGTCTTCCCATATCCATGTTCAGGTACATTGATGGCGAGCTTGATCCACGGGTTGGAAATCCACAGAGTATGACTAGCACTGCGAAACGTGCACTCAATGATCATGTAAATTCACAAATCACAAAATCATCCAAGGTATCAGAACATGAATATCAAGGTGTCACACGTCCAAGTTTGTGCAAAGAAGATGATAACATCAGTTGGTTGTCAAAAAAAATCAATGAGGCAATAGAGATGTGCTTCCAAGGTGGAATATTTGGTTCTGATGTTCAGCTTCCTAAAGCTGTTGTGAAGACTGTTAAACATCAAGTTAAAAAAAAGGTAGGAGAAGCAGCACAAGAAAAGAAAGTAGGGGAAGCACCGAAAGATTTTGTTTACACATGTAATACGGGTTTCCAAATAGCGGCAGCCATTAGACGTGCATTGCCTAAAGAAAAGGGTACTAATCATAATGAAGTACTAGCAGATCTTTCTCCAAATTCTATTGCAGAAAAGCTGGTGGTGACAATGGAATGTCATGGAGAAATATCTGGTTTTGCAGTAAAGGCATGTAATGGCCATCTGAATTTTTATTCAGCTTCCATTCAGGCGATGCAGAATTGTGGTATTGATGTATCTGCACAAGCTCCAGATAAGTCTAGTAGCTCAAAACAAAGCTCTGTGAGCAGAAGTGATGAAACAATTTCTCACAAAAGAAGAAAGATTGAATTTAGGATGAAAAGATCACATTTTGATCCAGAAGAATTTGCTTTGTATCAAAGATATCAGACAAAAGTGCACAAGGAGAAGACAGTTTCGGAGGTCTCATACAGGAGATTTCTAGTAGATACACCAATCGTATTTGTTCCCCCACGGAGCGGTGATAATACAGTTCCACCGTGTGGGTTTGGCTCATTTCATCAGCAGTATAGAATTAATGGAAAACTTGTGGCAGTTGGTGTAGTTGATATCCTTCCTAGATGTTTGTCAAGCAAATATTTGTTCTGGGATCCTGACCTTGCTTTCCTATCTCTTGGAAAGTATACAGCTATAAAAGAGATAGATTGGGTCAAGACAGCACAGGAGCTCTGCCCCAGCCTTCAGTACTACTATCTTGGTTATTATATACACTCCTGCAATAAGATGAGATACAAAGCTTCATACCGACCATCAGAACTTCTCTGTCCAGTTCGTTACGAGTAAGTTGTTTTTCCTCTTAGCTCGTAACGCATACCCTTTTTTTTAGTGTAATTGCAATGATACCCACACGTTTAGGGTAGGTACACAAGAGGCAGGCTAGGTAGTGTGTTATATATATGCTGGAGTGAAGATGGTTATTATGCATGTATACAGCTGAAACTGTTGAAGGTAAATTCTATAGGGCGGCGATTAGACCGGCGATATTGTATGATGCAAAATGTTGGCCTACCAAAAGACGTCATATCCAGCAGTTAAGTGTAGCAGAGACACGCATGTTACGATGAATTTGTGACCATACAAGAATGGACTGAGTTTGTAATAAAGTTATACGTGATAGGGTTGGATTGACACCAATTGAAGAGAAGCTTGTCCAACATCGATTAAGATGGTTCAGCCACATTAAACGAAGGCCTCCAAAATCACCAGTGCATAGTGGAATCCTTAAACGCGTTGACAATGTAAGAAGATGTAGAGGTCGATTTAACCTGACATAGGAGAAGACAATAAAAAGAGATTTTCAAGATTGAAACATACTTAAATACTTAGCATTAGATAGAGGCGCATGGAAATCAGCAATCCACATGTCTGAACCATGACCTAGCCTTTCACCCCTTTTATCGTTTTTAAAAAAGAAAATTGGTGATTTTTATTGGGTTTCATTTCTAACCTACCCCAACTTGTTTGGGACCTAAAGGCTTTGTTGTTGTTGCTGCTGCTCATCAATGGCAGAACTTTATAGTATTTAAATTCTATCCTAAAATGTTGGAGAAATAATTATGTGTGGTTTGTTTGCCCCCTGCTAATTTATTCATAGTTCTCTAATATTCAACTCTTCACCTTGCAGGTGGATCCGCTATGATGTAGCTAAACCTTTACTAGATAAGAGTTTCTATTCTGTTTTATCTGATTTTGCTAAAATGCAAGATGAATTGCCCCAACCACAGATTTGTGGTCCTTCCTATGAAACTAAAGCAAAAAATGAAAATTTTGATTCTCCCATTGATGAGGATGATGAAGATTTGGATTATGATGAATCGGACATGATGGACGACGAGATGATTCATTCAGAATTCAAAGCTGATGCAACTGATGATTGTTCAAACATAAATGATATTGAAAATGTCATCTTGGACCTCAATACTTCTCGAGTAAAATACAAGGTACGCAGAAAAAATTGACCCCATCCCTAAATGATGATAATCCTAAAAAATCCTAATAGATGATACGCAGTCAAAGCTTGCTATCTGTTTATGTAATTTGGCAACCATATGTTAAATAAAATATAAAGTAGCATTAACGGATTTGTAGAAATTTTATTTCTTTGCTCTGGTTGTGATATATATACGAGTCAGTGAAGTTCTTCGGAGTATGCATTGATTTTCGACTTTTTCGACTCTTTAGTTTGTTGATATCCTACATGGGCCCTATTGCCCCTTTCAGGAACTTCAGCTAGTCTTTGGGCTAATCGAGAGGAAACACCTTGATGTGCTAGAAAAGAAACTGAGCAGATACGTCAAGGTTGTTGGGAAGGAGCTCTCTGATCGTATGGTTTATTTCCTTCATTGACCTCCGATTGTGTCCGAAGGGACTAGGGAGCATATGCAACGAGTACTGTTTAAAGACGGGCATGGGAATTAAACTCCTATTTTTTTATATTTATGTTCCATGTTCTGTAAAAGCCCGAGGATCTCAAGCAGACACATTGTCCGGCCGATTCATTGTTGGTTATCCAAGTCTTGTATACTGTCATGGGTTATCGGATCAACACTGGAGCGCATCATGCCACCAAGCAATCTGACACCTACGTCCTACATATGGTTGCGGACTACGGGAATACTAGCGCGCTACATAAGTTTTTATTTTTTGAAACCTTTAGAATTGAAGGTGTCCAAATGGAAAGAGCAATGCGATTTACGCGATGCACGTAAGTATTACAACTATGTTTTGATGTACGTACCGGTACCTCGTGGGTTTTGCGTTGGAAAATGGAGTATTTTTTGGGCACGGACCCTGTCCTTGGAACTCGCCATACTGAGGAAATTATAAGCAATAGTACTACCGAGGAACAGCGGCACCCGGTGGGCATGCAGTGGTAGACGATGGGTGAGCCACCGCCGCTGTGCGCCCGTGAACGAACGAGCCACGACGCTCCCGTGGGCTCGGTATGGCAACGTGTTCCGGGTAGGCTGCACGATTGGGCCGTGTGTGCCTGTCTGGTTGGCTCCATGTCATACGGTGGGCAGGGATCGAACAGCGCAGGGCCGTGCATGCATGCATGCAGTGCAGTGTGCAGCAGCGCGCGCGCGTAGGTAGGGGGCAAGGCAAACACGACGGCCGCGTGATGAAACGTCCCAAGTTTACCACGTTGCCGATTGGTCTCTTCCTGTTGCTGCCCGGACAACACCTGTACACCGACGCTCGGCCAGCGGCTGAGTCAGTGACACAGCTGCCCTTTCCGAAATAACTGTGGCTGGCGAAGATGCTCGCTTTGTTCGGTGATTCGCACTCGGCTCGGCGCCCGAGGCACTACGCCCATGACCACGTTAAACCTGGCCCGCACTGGCACGCCAAAACTGCCTTGGCACTGGCGGCGGCAGGCCGCAGCAGCAGCAGAGCGCACAGGCATGAAAAGAGTAAAGACGATGCCGCTCTACTTTACTCTTCTCGGGGTAGGTGAGCATCGAGGTGAGGAGATAATGCTAGGCGCTAGCCTCCAGAAGCGGTGGGGGCGAGCGGGGCTGTGGTCGTCTACGTCGGGAGCGACGACGACTCGCCGGCGACGGAGTAGACGGCCGCCCAGAGTGGCTGACGCGCGGGACCCATCCCCGTGCTGGCCCCGCGCGTCGGGGACGTTGGGATCGTCGCGCGCGCGCGGAACCCGTTCGTGGTGGCCAACGGCCGGCGGCTAACGGAGGCCGGCCGGTAGCCGCCGGCCGTGTCCTTGCTGTGGCGCGCAGGGTGCCAACATACTGGGTCACTGGGCCACGCCGAGGTGCTTGGGGATCGGCCTGCGGCTTCCGGTCGTGTGCTCTCGCGTGCTGCCAATGGCCGTGACAATGCTCTCCGTTGCATTGCTCAGGAACATCGCTCTTCGAGAATTTGGCAAATCTAAACCTTCGGCCCCTTGTTTAAAGATGAAGCCGACAGGATGCAACATTCACAATCTTTCGTCACCTGTTTTGTTTCTGAATGTGCCGTGTCATGCTGTGCGTGCCGCCGGCCCACGGGCTTAAGCCCGAGCGAGAGTAACTCAGGCCTTGTTATTTTAGTTAGAATCGTTGAAATGATTAATCCGAAAAGGTTATGATCCCTTAGAAGAGGTTTTGGAGAGTTTAAAAATTTATATACAATCATTTTAGTAATACTAAGAAAAATTATTTAAAACTTCATTAAAAAACTTAATAAAAATAACTAAAAAACTACATCGTTTGTATCGTAAAAAATAACAAAATTTTATTTAATTTAAACTAAAAAGAACAAGGGCCCATTTAGAGCTTGAATCCAACCCATTCACACCACATTTAGAGCTTGAATCCAATCCATTCGCGTCTCGAGCCTGCTATGCACAAGCACTGCCTAGCCCACCAGCTAGTTTCACTTTGCTATGATTAATTATAAGTTAATAACAAAGTGACGAGCTTCTAACCCTGCTTAGCTCTAGACATGTTTCTATAGCGTGGGATCAATACAAAGATGTGTAAGCTTAAGGATAAATTTCCTAATCTTTCATTAGTCACCGAGTTAAAAAAACTAAATTATAAGATGCCGCACTATTAAGATGATCAACAGTATTAAATAATTCTTGCTAAAAAAGAATCTTAAATAATTTAAGCATCTTAAATAATTTAAGCATTAATTGCATGTGTAATCAATTTGTATGTTTTTGTAAAATATCAATACAACATATGGAGCTAATGCTATGCCATTATAGAACATGAATCATTTCATTCCGCCATTACAAACCCCTTTGTTCTATGTACCAACTCAAAATAAGTGGGTCCTTCCCTGGGGATCCGAGGGAACTTCTCCTGCAAATACCTTGGCCTCCCCCTCCATTCAAGAGACTAGGCAAAAACCACTTCCAACCCCTTATCCAAAAAATCCATGATAGGATCCCTACCTGGAAGGGTCGTCTCCTCTCTAAAGCAGGACGCCTCACACCCTTGTCAAGGCCGTCCTGTTGGCCCTTCCAACCTACTTCACTACGGTTCTCCTACTGCCTAAGTGGGTTTTGCGGAGATCGACAAAATCTGTCGCTCCTTCCTCTGGAAGGGAGCTGATGACTCCGCCGCGTGGCATGCCTTGGTCAATTGGTCGACTGTTTGCCGCTCAAAGTTCCTCGGGGCTTGGGCGTTCTGGACCTCGGCCTTTTCAACCGTGCTCTCCGTCTCCGCTGGCCTTGGCTTAACTACAAAGACCCTCCAAGCCTTGGGCCGACTCCGATTTGCAGATGTCCACGTCCGAGCTCGCCCTCTTTAGAGCGACCGCGATGGCCACCGTAGGAGATGGCCAACGCATTTCCTTTTGGAGTGACCGTTGGCTCGTGGGCTGCGCCCTGACCTTTTTAGCGCCAAACCTTTTCAAGCAAGCCAAGCACCGCAACGGCTTTGTGGCCCGCCTTCTCCCTAACCACCTTTGGTTACGTCTTTGTTGTCCCATCTCCTTTTTTGTCCTCTTCAAGGAATGTGTTCTCCTCTGGAGCAAGGTGCTCCAAGTCACCCTCTCTGATTTTTCGGACGACATTCTCTGGTGACATTCCTCTCTAGGGCTCTACTCCGCCAAATTAGCCTACGCCCTTCAATTCACGGGTAGTGTACCCCATCCCCTAGCCTATGCCATTTGGTCGGCCCAGGCTCCCAACAAATGCAAGTTCTTCGCTTAGACCTTGAGCCATCGCCGCATCAATATAACTGATCTCCTCCCTAAAAAAAGGTTAGCCTCACTCCTCTGTCTGTTGTCTCTGCAATAGGCCCCTTGAAACGATCGACAACTTATGCAGGTTTTGTGGCCTCTCTTCCTCCATCTGGCAATCCATTCTGCCCTCGACCCTCTTCCCTACTGGCCACACCCACTTCTGTGACTAGTGGCTCTCCTGTTAGTTTGGTCTTCCCAAAGCCGCTTCTCGCCCTCTCAACGGCCTCATCATTTGCTCGATTTTGGAGATTTGAAACGAGAGGAACAAGAGGGTTTTCCAAAGCCAATTGCTCCCTGCTGATCAGGTCGTCGCTCATGTTAGAAAGGCTTTTGCCGCTTGGTCCACGACCTCCCAACCTGTAATATCGTTTCGATGTACTCCCCCGTAGCTCTCTTTCTCCCCCCTCCTCTCCCTCTGTTCCTGACTCTGTAATTATGTACAATTTCTCCTCCTCCTCCTCAATGAATTGGTAGTGCTCCTGCCCTTTAGCTCAAAAAAAGTGTTCAAATACTAATAAACACTTTACTTAGTGGGTCCCACCTATCAGACACTTCTTCCTTCTTCCTCCACCCTCTTCTTTCTTCTTCCTCCAACGCTCCTTCCTTCACGTCTTCCCCACTGGTTAGCACTTCCTCCCTCATCAACTTTGTAGTTGTGCTCCGGCCACTGCTGTCAGTTGTACCACGTGGCTAGGGTAGGGGCAACAACGGGCAGCATGGGCACAAAGTATAGATGGCCAGATGGGCCGGGCCAAATGGGCCGGCACGAAAGCCCGCATTTTTGGCCCGGTATGAGCACGGCACGGCAAGAAAATAAACGGGCCGTGCCGGCCCGGCACGACGTGGCGTGCCTGGGCCGAAGGCCAGGCCCGTGGGCCGGCTCGAGCACGGCACGATTAGGTTTTAATTTTTTTTGACTCATACATATGTATATTAATAAGTACTTGGGATATATTATCACAAAGGCAAGCACGTCCTGGTGGCTAGCAGTGTGCGCACTCGCTCTGGTCACGAGGTCGCCGGTTCGATTCCTGGCAGGCGCACCTATTTTTGCCATTTTCCAGACTACAACAAGCGCGCACATGGCGAGGCCTGAAATGGCCCATTGGCATGTCGGGTAAACGGGCCGCCCTGGCACGATTAAGCGTGCCGCGTGCCATGCCTGGGCCTTGGCCTCGGCCCATGGGCCGGCATGGCACAACTAGTTAAACGGGCCATGCCGGGCCCGGCTTAAATGGGCCGTGCCTAAACGGCCCCGTGCCAGGCCATGCCGGGCCGCCCGTTTGGCCATCTATAGCACAAAGGCATGGGTGGCAACATAGGTAGGGACGACATCGATAGGGTGAAGGCTACAAGGACAATTACTCGAGCATGAGTCAACTACCGTGGTGCAAGCATAGGGCAGGGGCGATGACGATTGTTCAAGCCCAAGGCGATGGAATCAGCTCAAGTCTAAGATCACGGCAAAGTATTCAATGAGGCCAATGCATTCAAGCATTGAATGAGGGTTGGTTGGAGGTTAGCAACAGTAGAGGAAGAGGAGGAGGAAGAGAAGGAGCGACGGTAACTCCTAGAACATGGTGGCTGGATTGAAGACAGAGTGGAGTAGACAATGGGAAGGAGAAGGATTAGATGAGGGTTGGTTGGAGCTCAGCGGAGATGTGATGGTAGGGGATATGGGAGGAGGAAGAAAGAAGACGAGGAAGGAGGAAGAAGCAAGAAGAAAGAAGGGTCTGATAGGTGGGGCCCAGTGGTCAGAATATATTGAACTTGTATTTTGAGTCGGTATATGCAGGGCCACAAATGGCATGAATGAAGTGATTCACACTTTACAATGGCATGGCATTTCTATGGAATCATATAGTGCAACACAAATAAACTCTAGTGCTTAACCTCATTATATGTCAAAATATGTATAAATGCAATTCAACTGCATAACCGATGTATGCGATATTACCGCTAAATAACCTAAGTATCATCTGTCTATAAAGTTGACATCACATATCTACGGGTGAATTGGCAAAATGAGTATTACCATATAGGCTATCCAACGGTCTAACCAATACGTACGTTGTGACCATGTATATAACAACGATAGCATTAATCCGGAAAGTGAAACCATGCATTTGTATTGCGGGTGAGACCACCTCCAACCATTTCCCTTTCATTATGTTCCCTTCCCTATACTCTACACCATATTTTTTATTTTTTACCATCTACAACATCTTTCAAATAGATTGGTATATAGAGAAAGAAGAGAGAATCCTCCCATGAAGAGAATGGAAAAGAGAACCCTTTCGAAAGAGAACGTTAAAGGGAATCAGTTAGTGTATTGAAGGGAACAAAAATACCCTCCACGATGGAAACCAGAACGGTGGGAGGGACGCCCTTGCACTTGGTCTGATCTAGCAAGATGGTGTTATACAAAAGGCTAACCCATGGTATCAATGGTAAGTAGGGTATCTATATACGAGACAAACCCACTGCTAGGGATATATGGGCCATGGCTCTTGGTCTTGGATTTTGCTCATGCATTACAGTGGCGAGGATTTTGCTCATGCATTACAGTGGCGAGTATAATGGAATCCCAAATATTTTTGTGTCTATAGCTCAATTGCTAGGTTCTCTTCATGGCACAGGAGGTCTTGCGATCGATTTTTGCTCGTGACAAGTTCATCTTGTGAGTTCCTAACTATAAACCCACTCAAAATTCATGTTCCCTCCGTTATAAAATAGTAGTAAGTTTTACAACTTTATATATAGAGAACTTTTAGACTATTTAGAGTGAAAATATAAAAAACGTATAGATAGATTCGTCTACAAAGAGTTTTCATAAAATTATAATTTTTAATGCATTATAAATAAATATTTTAAAGTTTTTTATGGTTAAAATTTAATATTATAGACCGTGTCAATGTTTAAAACGACTACTATTTCATAACGGAGGGAGTAGTACGGAATATGTGTTTCCATTTAAAAATGGAAAAAAACTCACTGAATTCATTAAAAAATGTGACAAACTAATAAACTAATTGTTCAAAATTATACTTTGTGAAAGAACAATGTACTCAAAATTTTAGGAAATCACGAAAGCATCCATGAGGCCTCAAAATATGAAATTCTCACAATGCCGCGGGGGCTTATGTTGATGAAATCACACAAACAGAAAAAAACAAGAAGGAAAGGCACGATATCTATGACCAGTTCGTGATGCCTCAAAATATAAAATTCTCAAAAAGCAGAGGGGGCTTATGTTGATTATGTGTATTTTTTATAAATGAACAGTTTTTTGCCCGTCTTATTCCGGATTTTTATCAGGCTATGGAAAAGAATTTCTAGTAAATAATATAGAATATATGTTTTTAATAAAAAAATATATGGGGAAATTTTCACTAAATTCAGCAAAATAGGATAAGCTAAACTAATTGCTCCAAATATAGACCGTAAAAAATTATGCTCGGTAAATCACACAAACAGAAAAACCGAGAAGAAAAAACATGACACTATGACAGGCAGTTTATTAGACTCCGAGAGGTTTATGTTTACTATTATGTGTAACTTTTGTGAATGAAATTTTTTTGTCCTTTTCATTGCAATTTTTATGGGGATATGGAAAAGGAGTTTCTAGTCGATGACCCACCCAAAGGCCCCAATATAAAATATGTATTTCTGAAAGGGCATCAAGGCCCTCTAATGGATATTGGTAATCAATGACAAAATAATTAGTGAACTAATGCCTTGAATGAGCTTATGAACATGTTTAAGCACTAAAATGTTAAAGTGTGAACGAATCATGGACCCCTCAAAAGTAGAAAGAAGATGGCGTTCGGTTCTCTTTAGAATTGTAATTTTCTTGTTTTAAATTTGTTTGAGAACGATCATACTATTAAGAGGGATACAGCGAAAAATAGTTTGTTGATGTCTTAAGAGCTCATTGGATGAAGTTTTGCACAAAAAAAGAGACTAAACACCTCACATATTCAAAATATAGGGTTTTGCACTTTCGAAGATCAGACTATTTGATGTGGACATCCAAAGGAAAGGCATGGACGCTCCTACTTTCACTACAGGCACTACGTCAACTACGGCCGCTATGTCGACTACATCCGCTACGTCGACTATGTCGTCGCAAGTACAACAAGAAGAACAAGTGGGTTTGAATCCTTTGGCTAAATCATTAGATCCATCGAAGAGGGGGGGGGGTGTTCAACACTCCACGACGAAAATCCAAGAACCACCCCCACGACCAAAAGGCCCAAGTACAAGTACAACTCTTCCACCGTCCTGATTTGGCTATTTGTGACCTGTTTGTAGTAAAATTGATACCCAGGCCATATATGATGTCCGATCAAGAAAAGTAAGCATTCTATGGAAAGCATAAAAGATAAGATTTCCAACAGATGTGGGCCTTATAATTTGTGGGTGGGGCCAAGGTTTGGTTTGTGGACATTGGAGGCAAACCTAACACATCCACCACGCTGGCTACCACCCCTTTGGATGAGCTCACCCTCTCTCATCAACAAAACTAGTTGATGCCCTCAAATTTCCTTATGTTTTGTTGTGTTTCGTTGTTCCCATGTGTGATCCTATTTGTTGTTGCATGTGTCAACTAGACCATCCAACCCGACAAATAGAACCTCGCTTTTATGTCTTGAGTTTCATCCATATTTGTAATTTTAGATTTTGTTTACTCGGTTCTTGCTTGTTCTTTGATCGCTTGCAGAAGAGTCTGGACTACGTATCAGAGTGTCCGATGCCTGAGTGATCAGAGTATCCAATTTTTGTTGAATTCACGTGCTTTATCGTTTCTCCTGATTTAATGCATCTAGACTGGAGTGTCCAGTGATTTTTACACCGTAGTATTCAACACCCCTTACACCTTTTATATATATTTTTTGAGTTTGCTATCTTTCGGGTTAGTTTCATCGGACTGACCGGTAGTTTAACATCAGACCATCCGATGCCTGATGTGAATTTTCCCTCAACAGTTAGCTCTGGTGCCCTCCCCTATTTATTACTCTCCTCACCAATTAGCTAGGGTTATCACTTTCACTCTCAAAGTACTCACAGCTACCATGATCTTGAGATTTAAACCTTCCCCTTCCCTCAATCTTCTTAATCTAATCCATGGGAAGGGTTTTGAGAAGTGATGTTGAGTGCTTTGTTTGCTAACTTCATCCTTCGAGCACTCGTTGCATATCAAGCTTAATTTTCATCAGATTTTTTACTCTTGGAGGTTGACTCCTATAGGGCTAGGAGTCGTCTGTGAGCCACTAGAGCTTTGTGTGGTGAACTTGGGAAGTTTGTGAAAGCCAATTCCGCCGCCGAAAGGGAAGTAATCAAAGAGTGAAGCAGAGGAGAGTTTGGTGCACTCTTAGGAGATAAGGGCATGAAAAAGACCTAGCTCAAGGGCGACTAAGTGGTCTCAACGGAGATGTAGTATCCCCTCAAGAATCCAAACTTGAGAAACCAACATCGTTGCGGCTCCTCTTTGCTTTGGTTTGCCCTCTTTGCTTGTGATTTAAGCTAATGTGTGGTTGCCTAGCTCTTTTATATACTACTGCTTCTATACTTGTTGTGGATCCACCTTTTGGAGCAGGTGGTATCATCGAATTTGTAAGAGTCGCTCAAGATTCAAATCCTAACTGTGTTTGTAGGTCAGGTGATTGACATTGGATACTGCACTATATATTAGATTATCCAACCCAAAGTATTGTATTGTTCGGAGTTACTGCTTCCACAACTAATTTTGTTGTAAAATTTTGTGATGCCTATTCACCCCTCTAGGTGACATTTTGATTCCTCAATTTCCATAAAAAAGATGAGAAAAATTTTAAAAAATAATGATAAACTAAATTAACATTTCAACATTACATTTTTAAAAAACATGCTTAAAATTTTAGGAAATCACACAAACGAAAATATGGACACGATACTAACGACTAGTTCATCTAGCCTCAATATATAAAATTCTCAAAAAGTTTGGTTGCCTTTACGTGAGTAGGGCCAGGATAATGGGGATGACAAAACACTATTCTAGTTTAACCTCGGACAAATGCATTTTGATCACGCAGTGCACCAATACAGATCATACATACCAGCACATTAGTGCGGGTTCAAGTAGGATCGACACACACAAAAAAAAATACTGTTGTCGGTTCTTTAAAGAACGCTTGACAAAAAATTAGATGTGTTTGAAAGAATCAAGGATCCTACGAGAGAGGGGGTTGGATAGAGTCCTAACCAAGTTTTAAACCTTTTATGTTTTTCTTAGGATAAAGGACTTGTAATTTCGAGATTCGAAGAAAAATTTCTCTTTTCATGTCTCCGTTGGAGCACCCTTATGAAGAGGGGTATCGCTCCTCTTCCCTCGCAGTAGCCTTTTGCCCTTACAATAGGGGGACTCCAGCCTTCACGACGACTTGGACCTCTCACAAGCTTCTCCTTGAGAGATCACCAAGCCATATCCTCCAAGCTTGAATCTTGAGTAATACGTTGGAGATAAACTTGATCTTGCTGGATCAAGCTTCCATGAAGCACTAAGCACCCTATCACCCACTCTCTCAAGTTCTCCCTCACCCTTGCTCCAAACCCTAGCTTTTTTTTGCCTCACTTCGAAAATGAATGAGGGTTAAGATAACATCAACAAAAGACCCACAGGCCACCCCTTGAGGCTTATATAGAAGCAACCACAAAACTAGCTATTGGGTAACACAACAGTGTACGATGAATGGTATCGGACGGTCCGACTTGCATAACCCTATTGGACCATCTGACATAGCGGAGGATCCAACGGAGAGGAACACAACCCCCGGGACCAAGTGGGACGGGTCTCACCGAATTGCTCAGCGCACTAGGCAGGACACTCCACCGACACATCGGACGGGTCACACTGGACCGTCCATCGCATGAAGACCTAAAGCAAACCCCAATGGACAAATTTATCCGTTGCGTTAGACGACATGCTGGACTGTCCAGTGTGAGCGAAGCAATTAGGACACCCCCAGACCAGAGCGTCCACCGCATGGACGACACATCGGACCACCCGGTGCAGGGAGGCGCCAAGCCACACTCATCAGACAGCATCGTACCACGCGTTGGATGACATGCTGAACCGTTCGCTGCGCTCGAATGGGCTAAAACACACACTCTAACCTAACACCGGATAATTCGATGCACACAGAGCACACAAACACCCCCACCAAACCACCTACCTGAACTCAAAGTTCTGGTGCACCAGGATGTCCGGTGCACATGACACCACCACCAACATACACATACCAAACTCACAACAATCACTCCGACAACCCAACCACGTAAAACCTAAGTGCTCCATGAGTGACAAGATCACACCAGGACAATCTCATCTATGTTTCCCTCATATCCACGACAAAGCAACAAAAAAACATGTATACCCAACCCAACTCCTAGGGTCACCACAAGCAAGTCCATCTTGACGCGGCACTTGGAATCCATCGATAACGTCATCAACACCGAAATACTAAGAAAACCACATGGGAGTTGTTAAACTTCACAATCTCCCCTTTTTCGCTAATTGAGGACAACACTTATCACAAAACTCAAGAAAAAAATAGTTTTGAACAATAAAGCACAATTGTGCATTTGAAACAAGAGGATGAGCAATTTAGTACAAATCAACCTATTTAGATCAAAGATCATGTGCAAGAGATAAAGAGATAAAATATTGAACTAAGGCCCCCATCTTCTACATTGTCGTCGATGTCCTCCCCGCTAGCATCACACAACGAAATCATGTTTGCCTGCAATGCCAATTCTTCAACCCACTCCACCCGCTACCTTGTTGTGTCGCCTATCTTCACCATGGAGGTGTCGATGACGTCAAGGAGGCAGAGGTGGATTCATGCTATGCGTCGGCCGCAAGAGAGGAGGAGTCATTGGTCACCACCGTCGAGGAGCATGGTGTGGGGGAGGAAGTGCTAGCACCCAAGCATCAACGGTCCATATCTGATTTCATATCCTTCAGTGTCTAGCCCTGCTGAATTTCCAGAGCCAAAGGACAACGATTAAGAGGAGCCATCTAAAGATGATGACACCCCCAACCTCCTTAGGTTAAGAGTTGGACCAGAAGTTGGACGACGTCGTCATCTGAGGGTCCTATGACGAAACATCTTCCCTGAGAATAGTGACGCTGATGCGGCGAGTGGTGTTGACATTGTGGCGGCTACTCGATCTCCGAGCCGACCGACGAAGAATGCGACGACGACATCACCTTCATTGAAAGCTAGGGTTGTATAATAGAATATGTGGTGCTAGCTATGCTAGTTAAATGTATTTTAAAATATATTTATTCCGGTTTTAGTTATAAGACGCACAAAAAAATGGGTCATCTGTGTGCCGGTTCACAACCAATATATATGGCCAACGACATCATTTGCTTGTTGTTTTGCGATGGATTAAAATCCAACACTGACAACGGTCTAGGACCAGCACTGATGTCGTGTTTTGTATTAGTGACGTTTTTAGCGAGCCAGGCTCACTCGGTGCAAGGTGAAGTATTATTTCAAGCGTGTGGGGACGAAAATGGGACAATAGTGCATAGGGAGGCAAAGAACGGTACCATGAAGGATATGTGTCTAAAGTGAATGACATCCATCTCCATTTGATGAAATGCTTCATATCAGGGCCACCAAAATTACTAGAAAGCAAACACGATATCTTCAGGGCTGGATTTGAGTAATGTAGACAACCAAAAACAAAGGGCATATTTGATCCACTACTAATTTTGTCTAACCTAACAATAGCCAAGTGTGGCAAGCCACACATTTTGTGGCTAAGAAATTTCCCACCACACTTTGACTTGCCTAAGGAAATCTTGTCATACTTTTCTGAGTCACCTACGTATTGATCCTGCACATAAAAATAGAAATCTTGCCACAAGTGTGGCAATGAAACAAAGACATACATAACTTGTCTAACATGATGCATGATAAGGCGGGCAAAATACTAACAGTGACACCCAATTAGTGCACTTGGAGTATAGTGACATTAATTTAGATGACCTTTTTCCAGGTGGCAGTGGGCACATGAATTACTCCCACACATGACATTTTCGACATTTTTTTATTCCTTTTTCCCATTGAAGGATCAGGATGTCGCCTAGAGGGGGGTGAATAGGTGTTACAAATTTTCAACCTTTTAAAGTACAACGGAAAATGATATCGGATGTTCCGATGTTGATATCCGATAGTCTGATATGGATCGGACTATTTGATATTATATCAAACTATCCGATATCTACAGATTTAGGGTTTTTGAGAATCCCACCCAAATCAAGGATACAACCTACACCAAAATCAAATCCACAACACAGAGAGTAATAGCACACGACGGTGCTAGCCAACAACAAGTATAACCACGAATTAAAGTAAATCAAGTTAGAGGGCAAGGGAAAAACCAAGAGTGAAGTGGAGACTAGAAGATTTGTTCCCGAAGATTGGATTCTTGAGAGGTTCCTACGTCTCTGTTGAGGTAGGCTCGGTCACACTTGAGCCCGGGTCTCTTTCAACCCTTTCCCTCACCGAGGTCGCACCAAGACCCCTCGGTTTTACTCCTTGATATTTTCCCTTCCAGAGGCGGAATCGGTCTTCACAAACTTGCACGGCTCATCACACAAAGCACTGGTGGCTCGTGGTTGACTCCTAACCGTCTAGGAGTTCTCAACCTCCAAGAGTAACAAATGCTCATAAAGAACGAACTTGATGATTAACTCAAGTGTTCAAAGATCGACTTCTTCTCACTTAGCACTCACAACCTCTCCTAACTCTTCTCACAAAGTGGATCACTTAGATCTAGAGTGGAGACGGCAAGAAACCTTAGGTTGCTTAGAAGTTCTGCTAAAAAATAGTGTGAAAGGCCACCTATAGCCCGTGGGGAAGAGGGAGGCACTAAATAGCCTCACACAGAAACTAGCCATTTGAAGCTGACAGATATCGGATAGTCCGATGTCAACATCGGATAGTTCCAATATTTTTGAAGTTAGAGACAGAGAGGAGTCAATCAGACCTAACATCGGATAGTTCCAATCCATATTGGAACATTCCGATCCAACATCAGATAGTTCCGATATTTTTGCGACTAGAGACCGAGAGGGGTCAATCGGACCTATTATCAGATAGTTTCGATCCATATCGGAACATTCCGGTCCAACATCGGATAGTCCGATATGCAGCACACAACCCCTGACAGAAACGGGCGTAACTTTTGACTCCGGACTCCGATTTCGATGATCTTAAGCTCTACAGAAAGCTAAGAACAAGGGCTACACTACCCAAATCCCAAAGGATAGGAGCAGAAATCACAAAGGAAGCCACGAAAGACCTAAATCTCTCACTTTCCGACACCACCACCACTCCTCTCCCTCAGTCTCTCTCAAAGATTGATCACTTGAGCACTTGAGACATATCTAAGCCATTCAATGTTGCATCCCTCTTAATAGTACGGTAATCCTTAGGCTCAACTTGTAAATAAAGCCATACAACCTTTAGGAGAAACCACTTGCCGTTTTCTTTCTTCATTTTGAGGTTCAACGATGTTGTTAGTCTTGAGCACCCTCAATGTATTGTGCATGATGACACTTACTAAATATTGATAATGTCTTCATCTTATCAATCTTGACTTGATTCACCTCATGAGACTATCGTCCCATTCGACTTTGACTCGATCATCCTCCTTGACGATCATCCCGCCAAATCGACATTGACTTAGTACTCAACTTTTGATGACATCGTCGTCTTGTTGACCTTGAGAGAAGTTGCGAACCAATCTAAACTTCACTAAATTAAGTGCATGTGAGAATATTCATAGAAATCTTACATGCACAAAGCCATTTAAACATGGTGAAGTTTATCTAGTGCACCGATTAAGATGATCACTAATACATGGCAAATAATACAAAAGATCTTGTCGAGTAAGTAACATGTTCATAATATATTTATGTTCAAATAAATACGACAAGATATGACGAGCATAAATCTAATAATTCAATAATATATGCTTACACAAAGTAGTTGCATACCTCAATTAACAATCCATCTTATTTGCATAAATGAGACTACGGAAGATAAACAATCAAGTGTGTTAGTCTCATTTAAATGATTAGCATAAGACGCACATTTTATAATGAATAGCTTGTCCACTTGACATATATGATTTTCCTTTAAATAGGATAAGACTAAAACAATCTTGACAATGAACACATTAGTCTCATAGCAATAAACATATTTGAGGTGCGACATTAAATAAGCATTAAACCAAACATTGTCATTAAATATGTTTGCCGTTAATCACCAAAATCACACAAGGTCACTCGCACTCACACCCATTTTCCTCTATTTTTTCATCCCTTTCTTCATTTCTCTCTCCATCGGTTAGCCGAAGTACTTTATCTTTCATCCTTCCTCCCTCCTTCCTCATCTCTCTACCATCCGTGTGCTGCCCCGCTGCCGCGCCACCACTGCCCGGTGTCGCTTGCCGTCGTCCAGCGCCGCTCTACACCCATTGTCATCATCGTTCTTACCATGCATCATGGGAGGGCATCCTGGTGAGACTCGTAGGGGAGGGCGGCGACACAATGGTGGCGTCGAGGTCGAGATTTGCAGGGCTCGCAGGGAAGGGCACCACCGGTGGGACTCGAAGGGGGGCTAGATGGATCTGCCATCGTCTGTTTCCTTCTGGATCGCTAGCCTAGGGTGTTGCCGGTGGGAAAGGGCACATACGGTTGGGAGAGAGAAGGGGAACGAGGGAGGAAGGAGGAAAAAGAAAGGAAGGAGGAAGGAGAAAGATGGGTAGAAGCTGATAGGTGAGCTGCGGGTGTCAAGGGAGAGAATTTGCGTGTCCAACATCACATGGCAAAATTCCATCTAAATTAATGTCATTATTCATCATGCGCATGAATTGATTGTCACTTATCGTTTTCCCCCTCTGTGACAAGGTTAGTCATCACCCAAAGAGGCCAGCCTTATCACACCCTTTATGACTGTGTAGATTAGACTTCATTAATGGAAGCAATGAAACAACCCTATTAATGATGGTTTGTCCATTACATAAAATTATCCTATTGATATGGTGCAACAAAAGTATTTAAAACATTTGTACGCTTGTTCTTTACCATGATTAAATAATTTAACTTGTTTCAATCGACTCGATCGATCTCTTCTGTTTCGAGTGTTATTTATCAGGTGTTCTTGAGAAACACTTGATAAAGAACACTCGACTCGATTGATCTCTTCTGTTCTGTTTGATCGGACTTACTCGCGCAGCTCATCAGAGCGCGCGAAAGAGCGCTCTGCTCGGCATGAGAGAAAGCACGAGGGACGGATCCAATGGGGGCGCTGCCCAAGTGAAACTCCTTACCCACCGCAATCACGGTTCACCCAAACGGCAAAAACCTTCCTCTGTCCCCTCTTCCCTGCTCGACACGGGGGAGAATCCCCAACGGCCGACGGCGACGAGGCAGCGACGGGCGACGGGCGACGGCACGACGCCGGCTGGTGGGGGCCGCGGTGGCCGTTGGGCGCTGGGCAGGTACCGGTGAGGTGTGCCACGCGTGAATCGTGATCGCCGAGGGCCGGGGCGCAGGAGGGAGGTAGCAGCCGCCGGCTAGCGAGGCAGAGGGCCGCGCCGCCGCGGGAAGCGGGCGAGTGGCTGATTCCTTGATCTGTGAATTGCGACAGGCACAAGCTCACAACCGGTAAGGATTTCTCTCTAAAATTTCATGATTCCTTCATTCTATGCAACCAGTTGCCATCCTTTGCTTTTCCCCTCCACTACCTGTGTTCTGTTGTGAAAGTAAAGGTGCTTCTGGTTCTAGAAAACATGTTCGTACATTTGGATTCGGAGTAATACTTGCATTGAACTTGACCAAACTTTGTACATCATTTTTTTCAAGCTTTTTCAGGGGTTTTGGGAGGTTTCTCACCGTCATTTATTTTTCTTCACTGGTGTTGTATTTCTCTGTTTTTTTGGTCTGATCTGATGTTCTTGTCTGTCCTGTATGCAGAAGAAGCAGGGATGGACCCCTCAGAGCTCAACCTGCAGGTGAATCGTGCTGAGAACCAGGAGAATTGGACCCCCGCCATGTCGATGGGGAGTGGCACTTCAAACATCCCGGGCAACAGGCCTCTCTTCATGGGCGTTGGGGCGCCCAATATAAGTCAACAAAATCTTGTTGGTACTGCCATATCAGGTGGGAGCAGCCCAATCACCTGGTCAGCCAGGTCCCCGGAATGCTCCATGACTTCGATGCTGAATGCTGTTCACGAGAGATACAGTCTACAAGCCGGAGCCGCACTGTCGGGTTCTATGAGCCGTGCTTTTGAACAACATGCTGGCTCCTTCATCCGGCCACCCTGTAACCTGCCTGTAGGATGCACACAAGTGCCGATAAATATCGTGGTGTTTCACAGGCGGTTGACGGGAAGGGAGTCGAGGCCCCAGCTGCCACCATCTGCTGCCCTGGCCGGTGTTTCAGGGGGTGAGCATTTCTTGAGGTGTTCGTGTTAGTTTGATTAAGTTTTATGGCTGAATCATCTTGCATTCTGAATAGACTGTCTGTTTTTTCCTCTGCAGATTCAGAAAACGCAATCTCCAAGGAAGCAAATGATCAATACCCTGAAGGATTCCCTGGACAGCTTGCAGAAGGCTCAACTGATGACAACATGCATAATTACCAGCAGACACAAAAGAGGCTTAGTACACAAATCAATCACAGTGATCACACTGATTTGTCAACACCAGCTGTATTCAAGGAAAGAACACTAACTCAGATAGAGATGAAGATTTCAGGTGCTGAAAAAAATGAAACATTCAACAACGAGAAGGGGGAGACCTCAACACGAAAAGTGAAGGCTCGGAGGAAAAGGCACAGACCAAAGGTAATACGTGAGGACAATTCTATCAAGAAGCAAAAGCCCCCCGTTACAACTCCAGAAGTAAAGCCTCCAAGTCAGAAAGCCAAGAGAAGTTATGTCCGAAAGAAAAGAAATCTCAGCTCTCTGGAGAAGTGTTCAGGACCTGTAAGTGACGATTCAATTTTGGGAGGAACAAATAATGCCGCTAGAAACAAATCTGCATCGGTTCGCCGAAGATTGCATTTCAAACTTGAGGAACAAGGAGTGCAAGGAGAGCAATCATCAATGGGAAACTCATGGCACAACCAGGAGAAACCCATTCATGCTGAAAGTTCTTTACGCTCAGTGAATAAATCAGCTGTACAGATTGAACATGGACTGCAAGTTAACATGGAAAATTCACCAGGAGGATTAGCTTTTGGCATGAGTCACAAACTGAATGAACTGTTAGATGAATACATAGATTTGCCAGAGGTCACACCAAAACCTACACACCAAATTTCACCTCCAACTCCAGGAAGTTTTAGCAGGGAACTAGCAAGAAAACAAGATAATGTAGGAAGCACTCATGACCCTGACGCATCAAGAATATCTGAGTTGTGTATTGAAGAAAGGACGCGGATGACCATAAAGGAAGGGAACAAGGAATTGGGGTTGAACTATTACATAGATGGTTTTGAGATGTGCTGTTCTGCTGCATCCGTACCTGAGATGGAGTCCACAAAGGGCAAGGTGTTGACAATGGAGAAAAGGAACCATGCACAACATAATGACAGTGAGTCCTCCCTAACCAGCACACGGGATTCCATTATCTTGAGGACTGCTGCTGAGATGCTAGCATTTTGCCAAGTTGGCGGGGTAAAAAAGAAGCGATCACCTCGAGTCCGCAGGAATTCCTTGGTCGATAGTATAGATATTGCGAGCAATACTTCGCAAGCATCAACAAGAGTGCCACAGTCATGCATGGATGCCCTGTATGAGAGTTCTTGCATTAAATTTATGACCAAGAAGCGTTCACAAAAGGCGCGACTTCATTCTCCCAGCTCCATTCAACTAAATATGGATCAGATAAACAAGTTTTCATCTGGAAGAATTTTTTGTGGTTCGTCTTATGGATCAAAAGGATCAGAGGGGATATTCCAACAAACTTCAGCTGAGGCTCTATATAATGAAAGAAGCAGTCTTGATATTTATTGTAAAGTACCAGAAAGAAGCTCGACAAATATATCGACGGTACCATATATGGATTACCTTCAAGGAGTTGCATCAAAGCTGGAATGTCTTGATTTGAATACTGAGCATGTCCATAGAACTGAGATGCATTCGTCTCTGACAACGCCCGCTATTGTTTCTATCGGAGGAGTAGGTAGTCTCTCAAATGCTCTTGTTCCATATGGTGGTGGGATGGTCTTTCCTTATGAGAGTCCATTACATTTAGTCAAGAAGCAACGCCCTCGAGCTAAGGTTAACTTGGATTTTGAGACAACAAGAGTTTGGAATATTTTGATGGGAAAAGCGGCCGATCCTGTGGATGGGACTGATACTGAGAAAAAGAGGTGGTGGCAACAAGAAAGGGAAGTTTTTCAAGGTCGCGCTAATTCATTTATAGCTCGTATGCGACTAGTTCAAGGTAATTTTAGTGTAAGTGTAAACACTTTGAATGGCCATAATATGCTGAATTTAGTTTTCCTTGGACATTATTTTTACCCCTTTCTACTACAAACACCGAAAGAGTTTGCTAGACAAAGAGAATCGGTGGTACAGTCCTTAAAATGACGAATTTAGTTTCCAGTGGACATTGTTTGTATCCCTTTCTACTACTGACAACCAAAAATTTGCTAGCAAAAGAGAATTGGTGGGTACAGTCATTGAAGTATATGTCAGATTGCCAAAAATTTAATAATATAGTTTCAAATATGCTTGATGGGCACTAATAATTTTAAGGCTTTAATGATAAGAAGTTACCTAGCATATGTTATGATAAGGTAATACCACTGTTCAACGTGGAGGATTTTTTAAATCCCAACCCACTGTTGCCTAAAATTCATTCAAATCCCATCCCACCGTTGGGCGAGCCACACATGCGTAGTACCTCTTTTTATCTTTTGTCGCTACTTTGCCCAAAAGGGTCAATTCAGAAGTGCTAAGATTTGGCTAATATGTATTGTGCGCTAATCAAACACAATGTGAACTTGTGATGTGATATTAGAGAATAAAGTGTTACAAAATTGCAGTGCTAAAGAGGTCATCTTTAGCAAGTGATTGGCCACTCAAAGCTTTAGTCCTACTACTGTACCAAATAGGTGGTGTTAAAAGTTTTGCAGTTTAAGCTAATCTCTTGCTTCCACACTTGGCATCTGGATTTCATCTAAAAAAATCGATACAATATGGGGAAATTTCATGTTACATTAATACCAGTGGAATAATTTGATAGCAACCGACTCATCATAACGTGTTCTGGATTTGACCAATTGCCCATTACAACATGCATGAAAGAAAAGTGTGAAAATACAAACATTGAATTTTCTTGAATATATGGTTGAAGTTTTTAGCTAATTTTCCAATTGCTTGTTTATCAGGCGATAGACACTTTTCTCCTTGGAAAGGATCTGTAGTAGATTCCGTTGTTGGAGTTTTCCTAACTCAGAATGTAGCTGATCATCTTTCAAGGTACGATATTCATATTCAGAGCGCATAACAACACTCTTATTTAAAATAAATCAAGAATTAATCTTGTGTACAAGCTCTCTTTATGACTACTTTTTATGAATTTCAGCTCTGCCTATATGGCCCTTGCTGCAAGTTTTCCTCCAGGGTCAATCAAGAGCAATTGTAAGGATGATATTACCACTCAAGACAATGAAGAAATCAATAGCATGGGTGCAGTAGGAGACAAAAGCACGTTTGACTTTTTTGGTAACAGTGCAAAATCTGATCTAGGTATGAATTTTGAGGAGTCAATTACCTATGAGAAGGCTCATGCAGAAACAGAAGATAATACTAGTGCTCATGAGTTGACTGAAAGTGAAAATAACACTCTTCATTGCAAAGCATCAAATGGAAGTTTTTTTAACCACAAAGAGACTGAAATAGAGCATAAAGCACAGCAGTCTCCAGATTTATCCTCAGTAGAATTAACAGCATCTACAAATAGCCAACAAGATATACAGTTCAAGGAGATATCTTCTAAAAGTGCTGTAACTTCAGAAACTATTTGTCAATCAAATCTATCTTTGAGTCCTGGGGTAGATTTTGCACCTAGAAATTTTGGTGGTGGTGGTGGTCTTGCAGCTTTGCAGCAGCTGGGAAGCAGTTCTGATGATGGATATACACTAGCTGGAAAAAATGCCACAGTCAATGAAATAAAATGGCAAAGAATCAGAACAGCAGCAGTATGTGATGATGGTGTAGGTGAACATCCACATTCTAGTTCCATGGTGTATCCATTTATATCAACAGTTAATCGTCAGCAACTAGATGTGACAAATGAACCATACCTTGCTTCTGTATCTCCCAATAGCTCTTCAGGTTCTGCGTCACCACACTTAAGAAATGTCACAATTGAGAACAGAGTTCCCTTTTCCACACCATTCAATACTCTTGCAACACAAAGTACTAATTATAAGACTTTTGACACAGCTCTTAACACTCCAAAAACAAGCACAGGACATCCAGGTCAGCAAACATATATTTCTTCTACCACTTTAATTACATACAATGGTAGTTGATTAATTGCTTGTAAAACAATTGATGCTCATGCAGGAAAGTTGCACTATGACAAAAGCACAAGTTTTGAGGTACCAGACTTGCAGGAGCATGAATCGCACCCTGCCACTGGCGGAATGGTAGCACAAACAGCAAACAAAGTAGATGAGTCCACTTTAAATTCTGGTTTTACTTCCCATAATAGAATGCCAGATACAACGGCACAAACATCAAGACCAAAGAAAGCAAGAACCACAAGTAAAAAGGATGCAGAGAATTTTGACTGGGATAAATTACGAAGGCAAACTTGTAATAACAGCCATGCGAAAGAAAGGATTTTTGAAAGAAGAGACTCTATTGATTGGGAAGCAGTAAGGTGTGCAGATGTGCAAAGAATTTCTCACGCCATACGGGAACGTGGAATGAATAATGTTTTAGCAGAGCGAATCCAGGTACTAATTGAACAATTAATAGGATACTTGGTTTTATGAACCGCTTGATACTTGGTTTTAGGAGATCAAGGGCTTCCACCAGGTGGTCTAGGAGGCTTGAGGCTGGCCAGTTAAATAACTTGAACCCGTTCCATAGACTTCACAACAATCCCTCCCGCACTTCTAAGGCCCTCTCCAAATAGGTGAAGAACAAGTGCGCAATTCCAAGCTACTTGTCGCCATAGTCCATGGGCTGATCCTCTTTTTTGACCTAGTCAGTGAGGCTCACCCTCTCTTACCTCATGAAAGAGATCTGCATATTGTTCAAAAAGAGATCTGCATCCTCAATGACCGTAGCCTAGGCCTCATTGTCATAGAGAAAGCACACATTCGTCAAAGATCATGGGCCCAATGGATAAATCTAGGGCGCAAATACAATATTTTTCCACATTCGGGTCAACTCTCGAAGAAGGAAGAATCACATCCACTCCCTTGTCACGCTCATCTGGTGTGCCACCTCCCACCAAGACAAGGAAAGAGAATGCCACCTTTTCTTTATGGAGCACCTGGGCACCCCCTTCCATCGGGAGATTTCCTTGTCGTGGGAAGGTCTCGGCTACTCGACCTATGACCAGGCATACCTTGAGTTGCCCTTCGAGGAGATCAAGCAAGTCGTCTTCTCCAGTTCGACATACAAGGTGCCTGGCCCGAATGGCTTCACAGGCCTCTTTTTCGCTTTTGTTGAGATACAATCAAAGAGGACTTCATTAAGATAGGCTATCGCCTCATAAGCTTGATTCATAGCTTCAGCAAGCTCCTATCCAAACTCCTGACCAGCAAATTGGTGCTCCACTTGGATAACCTTGCCTCGTGGAGCCAAAGTGCCTTCATTAAAGACCGTTCCATCCAAAACAACTTCATGTGCAGAATGCCATTCAAGACCTCCAACACAGTAAAACCTCAAAATCGACTTCTCTAAGACCTCCGACTCTGTGCATTGGGGATACTTGCTTGAGGTCCTACGACACCTAGCCTTCAGTCAACAGTGGCCCATTGGATCTCCTTCCTCCTTGGGTAGACCTCATCCGTCCTACTAAATGACACACTCGCCCCCCTTCATCATGCTAGGGGTGTAAGGCAGGGAGACCCTATCTCACAAATGTTGTTCATCCTCACCATCAACCCTATTTAGTGGCTCTTTCATTGGGCACAAAAGAACAACATCCTCTCTCCCATCAACTCATGTGTGGTCGCCGCGCGGACATCACTCTACACAGACGATGCGTCCATCCTCATCAACCCTGTTTGCAACGAAATTGAGGCAGCAATGAGCATCCTAGACAGATTTGGCAATGCCTCCGGCCTTTACACGAACCTTGACAAGAGCGTTGCATATCCGATCCACCGTCGGCCTAAAGATCCAGATGACATGCTGCAGTCCTTAGTCCTTCCTGGGAATATGTGAATCCTTCCCCTGTACATGCCATGAGCTTCTTCTCCATCGGCGCAAACTCAAGAAAGTGCGCCTCATCCCCTAATAGAGAAAGTCCAAAATAGACTCTTAAGGGTAGTAGGGGGAGGGCTTCTTTCCTAGGCCGATCACCTCAAGCTTGTCAACACATTTCTCTAAGCACTCCCGACGTACTTCCTTTCTGCCTTTTTAGATCCCCAAGTGGGTTACAAAGCAACCGGACAAAATCCACTACGCCTTCCTCTGACGGAGGGAGGAGTCCTCCAATGGTGGACAATCGCCGGTCAATTGGCCAACTATGTACGGAGCAAAGAATCTGGGTGGCCTTGGCACTCCGGACCTCTAGAAGTTCGGCAGAGCACTCCGCTTGAGGTGGATGTGGCTCGAGGTTGGCCTTGGAATGGCTTCCCGATACCCTACGGTGAACCTGGCAAAGCACTCTTCTACGTGGCTACATGGTTCTCCGTTGGGATTGGTGAAAAAAGGCCAGCTTTGGGCATGACAATTGGCTTGAGGGGTCGGCATCACATAACATCGCACCCCACCTCTTCAGCATCTCACGCGATAAGGGTTGAATAGTTGCATAATTGCTCACTACTAATAGGTGCATCTGCATGGTGCGTTACCTCAACACTGTTCAACTTTAGGATTACCTTTGTCTATAGTGCAGCTTCGTGAAACACTCTCACTGATGTAGCCGATGAGATTAATGGGCAATGAGCCTGGGCAGCCTTTTTTCCACGAGGTCTCTCTACCACCTTCAATTTCTAGGCAGCTCTAGCTGGCCCCTTGGAGGTACCATCTGGAAGGCACAAGCAAAATGCTGGCCCCTTGGAGGTACCATTTGGAAGGCACAGGCAAAAAATCAAATACAGATTCTTCGCCATGTCACTCCCATGGGCGAATCCACACAACAGACATCCTGGCACGAAAAGGGTGGCTGCACCAGCCCATCTGCCCAATATGTCAAAACAGCCCAGAACCATTGATCACCTCACCCTTCACTGTACCTTCTGCGAGGGGGTGTGGAATGAGGTCCTGCGTCAGCCCACTCAGGTACCCTGATAGGTAGATAGCACGAAGTTCTGCTACCGGTGGCACTCAGCATCATCTCAAACAGTTGGCAAGGCGGCCAAAAGGGCTCTCGACGGTCTCATAACCTCCACCATTCGGAACCTATGGAAGGAAAGAAATAGATGCACCTTCGAACAAATGGACCTACCATCTAGGGCGATCGTCGATAGAATGATGGAAGACGTGAGCGAGCCCCAGTGCAATCTTTTCCTTTTACCTAGCAGTGGCTAGAACATTTGTACAGTGTACAGTTCTTCCCTCTTAATGAAATGGCAGCGCGCCTGCCCCGATTGTTAAAAATTATTACCTTTCTCAGCAGGCTGCATTAGCCTTGCAGTTGAACAATCACTAGGGTTCTCTTATAGGAAAACAGTCACTAGGGTTTTCTAAGTTTACAACATCCACTGCTTGATGTCTGTTCAAATATACACAGTCGTTTTTCTTAGAACTCTAAAGGCTTTGAAAGTTTTCATTAACCTTAGGGAGAATTTATTTTGTAGCACTAATAAATCTCATTTGTCTAGCTTTACTAACATCAGTTGATGTTTTAACAGAAATTCCTGAACCGTTTGGTCAGAGATCATGGAAGCATTGATCTTGAGTGGTTAAGAGATATTCCTCCAGATTCAGCTAAGTAAGCTACTTTGCATCTACAGACCTCAGTACCTTGCTGGTGGCATTTTGTAGTGCTGAAAATGACAAGTCAACTATAACGAAGTGTGTGCACCGATTAAATGGAGAAAATGAGAAAGTGTTGCGAACAGGTTTAAGTCAACAATTAATAGCTAAACCTGAACATTACATTGCTAATGTAGAAGCTCTGTGATTAACGTAAGTGTTTTGCACAAAAGTTGTAATGTGTGATGCAGTTGACTAAGGCGGTGAAGGTCTTGTAAAAACACATGTTTCTATGAGCCCCATGCTGTTCAGTGTTCACAAATGAGAAGTGTTTGTATTAAATATATTCCAATTTATTTTCAGGGATTACCTGCTGAGTATACGTGGTCTAGGGCTCAAAAGTGTTGAATGTGTTCGTCTTCTGACATTACATCATCTTGCCTTCCCAGTAAGCTGCTTTTGAGCAAGTTTTTATTCACCTGCAGTCAATTTGATATTTACACGACAATGCTTTGGCCACTCAGGTTGACACTAATGTTGGTCGCATTTGTGTAAGACTGGGATGGGTGCCTATTCAGCCCCTTCCTGAATCGCTACAGTTGCATCTCCTGGAGCTGTAAGCATGCTGCGTTGTCAACATATTTTTTTTTCATGATATATCTCAGCTGACTTTTGGTTCCGTGATTCCATTGATTTATTTTTCCTTGTTAAAGATATCCTGTCTTGGAGACTATACAAAAGTACATTTGGCCTCGTCTATGTAAACTTGATCAAAAAACGCTGTGAGTTGCAAACTTGCAATACCTACTTAAATTTGTAAACGTTTTCATTGTAAATTATAGGCTCTTTCCCTTCCATGCAAGGGCAAACTCATTAGATCGTGTAAAAATAAGAACACAAAAACAACTAACAGAAATATGACATTTTTCACAGGTATGAGCTACATTACCATATGATTACTTTTGGAAAGGTACTTTATTAGCATCTACCAATGAGTTTGTTCTCCTTTGGAAGCAGTAAAGATTTCATCTCATAACTAATGCAGGTGTTTTGTACAAAAAACAAACCAAATTGCAATGCATGCCCGATGAGGAGTGAATGCAAGCATTTTGCAAGTGCCTTTGCAAGGTATGTCACATTTGCTGTACTCTTCTTGAATGAAATGGTAGAGTTTCTGCCCCTTTATTTTTTTGTTGTGCTCCTTCAGAAATATTAGCTTATATTTGATGGGCACAATTGCACAAAACAAAAATGTGGATCAGTAAGGAGAATTTTAAAAAATTGCAGCAATTGTCCTGCATAATCGATAATTTTTATTATGTGCATAAAGAAACCAAGTGATGGATAGACTTACTTCCATCAGTTAAGTCTCTAGGGATGTGTACTACTGAGAATGGTGCAAAGAAAAGGAAAAAGAAGCAGGAAGAAAAATCATTAGTGCTATACCTCAGATTCATCTTGATACTGCTTCACTTGGAGCTGTGAACTAGATGGTTCTATTATTTATGATATTGATACAGAAACTTCTTTTTCTTGGTGCGAATGAGATATACAACACTTCATTTGATCTTATCTGGAGCTTTAATTTTGTGTATTTTATATTTATTAGTTCATTTTATTTTATAGTTTTTTTCTCATTGCTTTTTGAATGAAGTGCGAGGCTTGCACTGCCTGCCCCTCAGGAGAAAAGCTTGGTGCAATCTTGCAATAAATTTCATTTTCAAAACGGAAGCATTCCCACCCCAAATTCAACCCCTGTGCCATGGCTTGAGGGGAGTGTCCATGTAAGGGATCTTTTTGCGAACAACTCAGAGCCAATAATTGAGGAACCAGCAAGTCCAAGGGAGGAAGAATGTCTAGAAACTTTGGAAAAAGATATCGAAGATTTTGGAGATGATGATAATGGTGAAATCCCAATTATAAAGCTTAACATGAAGGCTTTTGCTCACAATTTGGAGAATTGCATTAAAGAAAGCAATAAGGACCTCCAATCTGATGATATTGCAAAAGCATTGGTTGCTATTAGCACTGAAGCAGCTTCAATTCCTGTACCTAAACTGAAGAATGTGCATAGGCTTCGTACAGAACATTATGTGTAAGCGGCATATTAATTTTGTCTTCCCATGTAAATAGTGTTATTCATCTAGAAACTGTTTAGCTCTTTACTTGCAACAGCTGAAATTAGATTCTGCTTGCAGTTACGAACTTCCAGATTCACATCCTCTTATGCAACAGGTGAGATAGTGCTAACCTTTTTTTTTCAGAAAAAGAAAAAAAACATCATTCCTGATTCATAAAATGGTTATCAGCTAGGACTTGACCAACGGGAACCTGGTGATCCAAGTCCTTACCTATTGACCATATGGATGCCAGGTGAGTTTATTTCTTTGAGAATGCATGACTGCACATATAAGTTGGTTTCTAGAGAATCTTTTGGTTACTGTGCAGATGATATTAAGGAAATAAGCAAGCCACCAGAAACATGCTGTACATCTCAAATGGAAGGTGGTTTTTGCAATAACGAGATGTGCTACCATTGTATGACCGAGCGACAAAACCAATCAAAATATGTCAGAGCAACGATCCTGGTAAAGCAATCAATGTTAGCTGGCAACCACAAAAACTGATGTCAAGTATAAGATGTTGGTTTATGTGAATCAAGTGCCTAGCTTTATATACCTACAATTTGGGCCAGTGAAATACTAGCAAAGCTACCCTAGAGCTTTATCGAAATTCCTGAATTAAGAATTAGTAAAGAAAATAATACTGACAAAACTGTTGATTAGCCTCTTTAGTTTTAGAAAGAATTCTGAATTCAATGCAAATTTTTGTATATAATGCTTGTGAACTGTCGATCAAATGCTTGTCTATTCTTATTTGTAATTTGTATTTATTGCATGAGAATAATTTTTAATCTTTACTCTAAAAAGAATATCATTATATATTTTGGGTTTCGGGGCTAATTCAGAATTACAGAAGTTAATATTGGTAAGCTACATGATATCGATAGTTTCAAGCAATATAAATAATTCGTTGTTCGTTTGCAAAACTATATGGACGTTTCAAAAATGCTGAGTTACTGAAACATGTACAGATTCCTTGTCGAACAGCCATGAGGGGCAGTTTCCCACTTAATGGCACATATTTTCAAGTTAATGAGGTATGCCCCCACCCCCAAGAATATGATACAGAAGAGTTGTTAGTCATGGGCCTCTCTCTACAGTGTTGACTTTCAGATTTTTGTAAATTTGTTCATGCAGGTATTTGCTGATCACAAATCTAGCCATAATCCCATACATGTTGCAAGGGAACAGTTATGGAAGATGCAAAGGCGTATGGTCTACTTTGGGTCTTCAGTTCCTACCATATTCAAAGGTTGTCATTTGTCACCAATGTACACAAGCAATTAAAAGAAATCTTTTGTTCTTATCTGTAAAGCTTTTGTTCTGTAGGTTTAACAACTGAAGAAATACAGCAATGCTTCTGGAGAGGTATGAACAATAGATACAATCCTTCATTTGCTGTGTCAGTGCATGCTGTGCCAAGGGAAGATCTTATTGCCTCTTCTCATCAAAGATCAAACAATTTTGATCCAATAATGTGGCTTTATACCGTGAAATATCCAATGACAGTTTACAAAGCTAAAACATTTACTTCAATTGTTACACAATCTTCACCTGATTATTGAACATTTACCTGAAGCAAGCCCATTCTTACACATAGCCTGAGTATAGGAATGTTAATATGTTATAATGTCGAAATAGGTAGGACTGAAGAGCAGCTAGATCATCAATATAAACATCGCAGTAAACTAATAATAGGTGGAAGAAAATGTGTAAAGGTCATGGAGCAAACCAATTTATTGGCCCCAACCTAACAATGGTGTTCCATAGTCTGAACCAAATATGAGTTGTTGCTAATTTTTTCCCCTAGATTTGTGCTGATGAGAGTGCTGGAGATGCTTATTATGGGAAACAGTGGTTTTGATTCAATCGCATGCCAGGTCATCATCGCAAGCTTGAGCAAATCCAACAGATATTACTATATTAAATGCCTGCCTGACAACACGCCCCAAAACATCAGCAGCAGCACCAGTCAAGGCAATGAACATCGACATGGGGTAGATGCCCTGACACACCAACCCAGGGAGCGCCGTCATGTGCCCTTTCAAATGTGTGTGAATTGCACATGGAAACCTAACGGCAAGCAAAGATTCATAGATCCAAAGCGTGGTGACACATCCTGTGGTGGTGCAGATCTGGACTAGATGTCGGTGCTCAGAAGTCGGTGCATAGGCCACCTCGCAACCAGTGGTGGTGATGGCATGATCAAATTCAACACAGGGTGCGGCATATAGCCTAGCTCCAGCAAGTTTGAGCCACAGGAGCACAGAACCATAGTTGGTGATGACAAGGGCCATAAAGAACCAAATCTGGCAGGACAAAAGGCCATAAAGAGCCAAATCAGGTGGGCGGGGCATGGCGGTGATGTCCACGACGATTTTGGTGTCGGGAGGCCAAGATGGCATATACCCAACATTCTTTGGTGTGCCAACAGTACTAAGTGTGGTGCTTCCGGATCCGCTCGTTCAGGCGATCTTACTGACACACACGACCTTGAGGACAAGGTTGATTCACAACGGTGGATTAATGTTGTGCGCCAAGTGGCAACCACATGGGCTGCAGCCCAATAGCAAGGATTGGTGCTCTACACACACCGCTTCGTTGGTTGGTACAGGGTGGCATGAACAGCACCAGTGGGTACTGTAAGAGACCTGAACAGTACCATGGTACTATAGTGCAGGTTAGATAATTGCTCTAGTTAGGATTAGATGAGAACAGTTTCCATAAGTGATTTGCTAAGATTCCCTATTTTTTGGGTCCAAGTCAGTCATCTCTGTGATAGCGATGTCATGTATCCATGAATCAAGCAAGTAGTGTGACAGAAAGTCTTAGGCGGTCCTCTGGTTAATAGGCCAGTTGGCTCCATCGTTGCGAGCATACACCATTTGGTATGCTTTTTACATGATTTCAAGGCATTCTCTTCTTTAAGAAAACCATTCATGGGGACTTTCACTCAGTCTAACAGTCCTCTCGCACTAATTGGATAGCTAGAAAGCTGGCTTAACATCAGGATGTCTGTATAATTCGCTGCAACTGAATGGTTGCATTTTTTAAGCAGTACTTTTGCTGCTTTCAAAATCCTTAATTTGTGGGAAATATATTATAAGACATGATTCAGAACTTCTTAAAGTTGGTTTTCCTCTTGTTGGGGTTTCTATTTCCCGTTGGGTAGGTTGATTTCCTTCTCTGTAAATAATGTCTACAGTTGTTTTTATTTATAATATAAAAAAGGTTGTGTACTACTGCTCCCACACCATACACCTCACCATTTATCTTTCTAAAAATATGTGTTCCAATAATTTATTTTGGGGTTTTTTTTAACAAATAGTAAATCCAATGCAGGGTTTGTCTGTGTGCGAGGATTTGACATGGATACTAGGGCACCAAGGCCTCTATGCCCCCATTTTCACCTTGCAGCATACAAATTGGCCAGATCCCGTAAAACAGCAGCAACTGGCCAAGACTCATTCAGTTAAGGTAGTGATTTTATAAACAATGTCATGGTGATTTGATTAGTTTTCAATCGGTGCACGGGTCATAATATTAGTTCCTTCTATACTGCAGTCATTTTTTGAGGAATAATCCATGAGCAGGAAACTGTTAATTGCAAGATTCGGGAACTAATCAAGCATGAGACAGCAACAAATATTTCCTGTGCGCCTCTGGTGAAAGGCATTTGTTAATTATCAATCTAGATGTACATTTCAGTGTAGACCATTGCATGTTTTTCAGCGAGGCACTGTTGTATCCCATTTACCTTTCATCTCGCGTATTCATTGTGCATGTATTAACTTGCAACTGAGACCTTGATTATGTGCCAGTATCTCACTAGTTTTTCCTACTTGGCATGCGTTAAGATTTTGTTTATGCAAAGGTACCTTCTTTTTTTGTTTACATTTTTTTTCCTTGAAGTGGTGCGACGTGTGCGCCTGGCTAGACTTGAGCCTGGTGGATGAGGCCGCAACCATACGGCCTAATCTGACCGTCTATATATAATTAGTTTTTCTAACCATCTGTTTCCCTGGGGTATAATTGTATAAACAGTGTGATATCAACTAAGTTTGCGGCAGACAATGCTTGTAGAGTGAAAGATCAGCAGTGGCATAGTATTTATTACTCCCTCCGTTCCAAAATATAAGGCGTATTTTGACCGGAGAAAAGTCAAACTTAGTAAATTTTGACCATAAATAAATCAAATAATATGCATCGTTAGTATATCAAAGTTGTACCAAATTGTTCATATCTCAAATTGCTTTTTGATACAATATTATATTGTAACAATTCATAATAAATAATAGATGAATCTAACAGTCAAACTCTACCTTTAAAGACTTTTGTGGAGTCAAAATACGCCTTATATTTTGGAACGGAGGGAGTATCTTTTATGCTTGTTTACTATTTGATTCTATCATATTTATGCCCTGAATATGTAAGTGTCACTGGTCCTATCCGTCTTCATCTGTCATTATAATTGTCATGTTATTAGAGCTCACGAGGATCATGTATCACCAGTCTTCAGTTAGAGGCCTGATCATGATATCCTCACTACGGGTTAGTCATTTATTTCATTAAAGGAGATTTCCATTTGTCCAATAAAAGGAACGTTATAGACAATGTAGCTAACATTAAAAAAAAAACTAAACTTTTGCCATAGGCGAAAGACCATGATGGCAGGTTGAAAACATCGATCGCGCAGTGCTGTAATGATAATGGTCGTCACTCGTCACTATTGGTGCTGCACAAGCGAGCGACACGTGCTATCATGAAACGGCTCTCTTGCCGTGTACACTATAAGTCTATAATAATAAACAGAACGAAGAATGCCAAGAAAAGCAATTTTTGCCATGATGGATGCGAGTTGCCAAGTAGCAAGACTACGCAGATCTTACAAACGAGGTTTGTTTGTGTTGCTCGGATTAGATCCTTTGCCTCTTAGTTTTTGTGTTATCGTATATACCAACTCTGAACATATCCATTTATATAGGATAATTGTTCCGTGTCTCAGCAAATTTAGCTTAACTGATCCTCGCAAAAATGTTATATGCAGCTTTACTGACACCAAAGCCAACTTGGCATGAGGGCGTAAAATAATCAACATTTCCATTGCCAACACTGCTTATGAACAAAGCTTATATTTGGATTGCAATACTACATGACAGACATTATTATCAAACAGTAGCCAAAACTGATGCAACAGATACCATCTAACTAAAAACTACCCTGGGATTTTCTAAGCATCCATAGCAACAAGCCTAAACAAAACTCCACTTACTAGGTATAATCACCAACACACTGGAAGAGCATGCCTGCATCTCCAGGAGGCATTCCCCTTCTTAACCAATAGCTAGACCTTGGCATTTCAGGGACGAAAGAAATGTCATCTACAATGAAGTCAAACCCACCAGCAGCAGGCATTGAGAGTAACATAGAACTTCGAGGATCATAATATGGATTATTCTCTGAGAACCCAGAACCATATTGCGAGACTGATGGAGTTGATATGATAAAACTAGAATTATTGCTTGAAAAGATGGCGTGCTTACTTGCTTCTGTCAAACTGAACCTCGAACCATAGCCATCAGCTGAACACACTTTGTTTCGGGGAAGCGAGTCTGTTGGCAACCGAAACAAACCAGCAAGGCCAACTGGTACTTTTACATCATCTCCTGGTGAAATGATGCCACTGGGTAAGTTTCCTGATGCTGGTAGTGCTAATGTTTCCTGGCTGAGCCATTGTGACCTGCAGAGTGAAAGTTCAGTGTCATCGATTGGCAAATCATCCTCCATGTACCTACCCTCTGGTGCTGGAAGCGCCAACATGTCCTGACTGGATGGAGTAGGCCTGCTCAGCTTTTCTCCGAGGGACATTTTGGCACGTTGAAGGGCCTCTAGAACACCTCCCACATCAACATTTGACAGTTGATATAGCTGTGGGTTGATCAGGTTATCAGTATGGTTATGAAAGCATGATGAGCTCCATTCAGAAACTTTGCTTTCGGGGGTATCACTTAATGGACTACCAGCTGATGGTGTATTTATGTAGAGCTCAGAAGGACGGGCATTTGCATGGTAGCTTGAACCACTATCTGAATTTTCATCTCCTTGACCTTTATCGTGTCCTGATTTTGGGCTTCTATTATAGATTCTTTGTGGTGAAGGAGCTGACCTGCCAAGATTATTCCCATTGCCTTCAACAATTTCAGTACAATTTTTATTTACGAACTCACCCTTTCTAGCCTGTGATGCACTCTCAATTGAAGCAGCAGCTGCAGTAACCTGCCCAAAGTCATGATCACACTCAACTACTTTGTGCTGCTCAATAGCACTATCTTCTGGTGCATTTGGGGACAATTCAGATGCAGAACCATTGGACAAATATTCAGAGGGGCCGTCGATTTTAAAGTGTGTTTTATCGCTCAATTCTTCACAAACTATTTCTTTAACCATAATCTGAGCAGCTTTGCCCCTCTGTTCAAAAGCATTTTCAGTCTGATTTAGCTTGTTGTCTTGATCAACATTATCCTGGAAGTCCAAACACAGAAGTGCATATCAAACAACCGAATTTCTGGCTCTTTTGAGCTTTATCCAATCAACTGCAAAGTTCATACAAATGGTAAAGTACAAGCAAATTGGTTGGTTTACATTGGAAGAATGTAATTCATGTTAAATGTCAAATAATTACTTAAAACCAGTTAAACGGACAGGTTTCACTTAAGGCAGACATATCTATTTCAACATGCAAATTGATATATATAGTCCATTGAATATGACTTTTTAAATGAGCATTAAAATGATTGAACCAGCCACCAAATTCATCTAAAGTTCTTAAACAGATCCTATGGATCAATAACAAAATGCAAGGCTAATCTTTTGCATGCCACAACAAGCGTACTTGTGAGAAGTACTGACACAATAACTGTCAATAGATTTCCTAACCCAGAAAAACAGCACATACCATAGTTGAGTCTCGGATCTCATTGAATTTCTTCTCCCACTCCCTCTGTGCATCTTCTTCTGCCTCGTACCGCCCAATCAGCGCAGCCTGCTTCTCAAGTACTGTCTCCATCTCTCGATCTTTCTCCATGGCATACAGACCACTGCCAGTGTCATTCTCGATTCTTCCATCGACACAAGAATCCCGCCCATCTTGGCTCACCTCATCATCCAATTCAGGCTGCTCATCAGTGCAAAAAGTGCAGTCTGATCTCCCCTGTCCGTCCTCTAGACTCTCCGCGGCATCATGCCTTTCCCCCTCGCCTTCAGCCTGAAATCTGTCGAAAACGGTACACGAGTACATCATGTGTGAGAGCCAACGACAACGAGCATCTATAGATCAACAATTATCACAGGAATTCAGCAACGCTCAATGCCTGGACCTCATCAGCTCCTTCCTCTTGATCTTCCGGCACGATTGCCCTGGCTGGTACTTGGGCGAAGAATCCGCGGCCATCAGGTAAAAGTAGCTCCTCCTGGCGCTATGGCTGTGCCTCTGGTTGAGCTGCCTGCCTTTATGCTGCGGCTGCCGCCGACTCGGAGAGGCGGGGCTCACCGTGCGCCCCTTCCACGAAAGGGCGCCGTCCTGAGACGCCGCCGCCGTCCCTCCCAGCTCCGACCCCGACAGCGCATCCTCCACCTCCGCGCGGGTGTTGCCGCCCTCGGCGGCTTCAGTGCCGCCGGTTTCGCCGTCGTCGGAACCGGAATCAGCGTCGTCGGAGCACCGGCCGAAGCCCTGGGACTCGAGGATGGCGAGCACCTCCACGGCGGCCCGCTCCGCCTTGCGCCGCTGGGTCGTCACCGTCCGGAGCTGCTGCTCCAGCTCCGTGACCTGCAGCGGCATCAAGCATGCTCTGCCGTGAGCCATTCAGAGAACACGGAGGAGCTAGGGGGGAAACAAAAACTACACTGCGGCTGCTGGCGCAGCGCACACGCACCCGCCCGGCGAGCTGGTCGGCGCGCTCCTTGGCGGTGCGGGAAACGGAGCGCTCGGAGAGGAGGCGCGCGCGGAGGAAGTCGATGGTCATGGCCGTGGTCGCGTCCGCCGCCATCTCGAACCTCCCCGCGCAAAAATGGAATCTTGCGGGGGGGGTCAGGGCTTCAGCCTCCCGGCGCGCGGCGGGCGGTGCGAGGCGGCGCCCCTCCTCTGAGTCCTCTCGACAGTGGAACAGCAGCTGCTGGCCTGCTGCTGCTGCCGGGGCCGCCTTCCTCACGCTCCGCGTGGTCCGCCCCACCGTGCACGGCTCCAATGCAACGCGACGCGACGCGATCCGTGCGACCGACCGTGCTATTCTCTTCTCGAGTCCTCGCCTTCTTGGGCAGCGCGGCAGGGTAAAGGGCGGCGATCACGGGCACTCACGTGGCGACGGTGCTTTGTCCGTCTGTCGCGGCTTCCGCTTTACGCCACTGAAGTGGCCGGCGCGCAACCACCGTAACCGACGGGTAAAAGGGCGGCAATGAACGAACCACCGCCGGCAAGTCAAGCGTGTCAGCCTCACCCTCCCAGTCTCCGGGCGGTGCGTTTGCTGCTACAGTCTGGTGCTTCAACCCCGTGGTCCATGAAACAGATGAATCACAGTGTGAAATATATATACTGTTACAGTAATATAGGATCTTTCGTTAGTGTTCATATTACAAAAACATCCGACGATATAGCATCGGGCAAAAAAAAACAATACCCTAGCCCCACGGTTAGATTTGACCATGGACAACTCGGCCTAATTTTTCATCGGACGGGACCAGGCTAAACCATTGGAAATTGGGCTCAAGTAAAAAAAAAAGGTTCAATCTCGGGCTTGGCGAAATACAAAGTTCTCGGTAAATTCAGCTTCAGACATTTTGATCGGGTTCTAGGCTTTTGAGTCAGGCTCGAGCCTGAGTTTGCAAGAAAAAAATTAGGCTAGATCAAGCTCGAGTTTATCTCTAGAGCATTGGGGTTTTTAACCCCGGCCTAACTCGGTTGATGACCAGGTCTAACCCTGGTGTATGTCCTATGCCCACATCAGGGCTTGTTTTGCTCAATGCTGAAAAATATTCGAGAGATAAAAATTCCTAAAGGGGTTTTTCTATCAATTGTCTTCCTTAAGATAGTCTCACTTGGATGGACATCTTGAACAGAACCAAACAATTCAAACATTCAACTTCAATCATCGGTGTAATTGACCATGGTCGGACAGGCACATTTGTTGACACCTCCTAGCACTGCCCGAAACCTAGTAGAGCAATGGAAAAGCCAGTAAAGGAGTACTTATTCCGAGGAACACATCTCTAAAAGCTAATGACCAATTGGACATTTGTGTATTCCTCCAAAATGATTTTTCCTAGTGTTAGCTCCCTTTTTAGAGGTGAGTGCCACGTAGTCTTATCTGAACGTAAATGCCCTCAAAAGAAGAAACCCTAGGGGGCTACATGATCACTCTACCACACAACAACCATGCTGCCCTTACTCTATCATCTTTAGCCGGGCAAGCAAGTCACTCACATTACAATGTGAGGAGAGGACCAAAACGTCCTTCCACCATCATACTAAAGTGGGGTTATAAGTAAGGTTTATATAGGGTAAGCGGTTATGATCCAACCCTAAGAGAAGCAGCCAATTATGTTGATTCTAACATGTAGCGGGCCTCACTGTACTTTTTGTCCCCTAATTTTCTTGGTACCTATGTTGATGGCACCATGACACCGTTTCACCATGTTATCCGACGGTCCCTGCTTCGTCTTGTAGATAGAGTCCTAGGCGAAGCGTGTGCATTTCACTCGAGGGGTGTTGCCTCACTACATGTGTCAGGCGTCGGTCCTTTCGCACTGACGGCGCCGAAATCATTCTTGCTTTGCCTTGTTGTGGGACTCTTCGGTGAAGCAAGTACCTTTGGTGGTCCTTGCTTCGATCATTCCTAACTTCACTCACCATGTCGCAGGGGGTGGATGTCTCTCCCTCTCTACAACAATCGTCACCTCCAGATTCTATTTGTTGTCCCACCGGAATATGGAACCAGTTGGGTAAAGAAGAAGAAAGGGAAGCATGACGGATGAAAAATAGGTTTGATGAAACAAAAGGGTGGCGACGATGCAATGTAAGGAGGCCAGTGAGCATTTCGACACACGAGCGTCGTCACACCTGCAATTTCGGACATGATGGCGATGCACTTCTCTGCCATCGAGGTAAAAAAAGATCAGGTCTGATAGGAGCCGAGATAGCAGTTGGACGACGTCTAGGCCTTAACTTCCTAGAAGTCGCTGCACTAGAGGACTACCACTTCCTAGGGCCCTCCGCAACGATGTCATTCACCACGGTGTCCTAGAGCCTATTATGCCCGACTCCTTTGGAGAGTCGGGACAACATGGGAATTTGTTTCAAGGGGAGGCGGAGAGGAGAACGTCTAGATTCAAGGTGAGGCTACGAGAGAGTTATTTGGAGGGAAAAAACCATGAGTCGTCTAGAGTGAGGAATTATTTCCCTAGGCTTTCACACTGGCCAAAAAAAAGCGATGTGGGTGAGCATCTTGCCTAGAAAGTAGGCTTCCAAAGAAACCCTCGAGACAAAGGAGAAGAAAAATGAGAGGACTGCACCAAAAACTCCCGACTGTTCTCACGAACGCCAACGTCGCCAGCCTCCTCCCTCCTCTCCAACGGCCTCGCTGGAGGCGAGTGGGAGAGGACCCGTGCCCTCCTTCCTCCCTTTCTCCTAGCCCTTTTTCCCCTCTCCCTTCCTCTCTTCCCCTACCTCCTCTTCCCTTCCTTGCCTCAGTCAGGATTTCCATCCCCTCTCAGGCAACACATCGGCAATGAGCGGGAGATCTAAAGCGCAGGATCTAGTAGGGTAGGCGGTCAATGGGCTTGGGTATGGACGGGAGTAGTTCTATATCTAAATTTTTAGGGGTAGTTGTTAGGGTTCACTAAGGGGACTCAATTTGGTGGCTTCTTTTGGTGCTGATCTCCTGGTCGGTGGCGATGTTGATGTCGGGAGGAGCCACTGGAGATGTGCTTTCATTGTTGTTTTCTCTAATGGGGTTGGGGATAGTGGAAAGTGGTGTGGGTGGTGGGGAAGAGATGTTCCTTACCCTCTTGTGATATTTTCTACCAAACTCAACGCCGGAGAAGACAATGTTGTGCTCAAAGTGGTTTCCTACTCGCTCTTGGGGGTGGTGTTGTTCGCTGATGCCTCCTTGGCCATGACGACCGGGCCCAAATTGCGGTGTCTTCAACCAGCTCAGCATGACCAGGTAGTCGTGCTCATCGACCAAGTTGCAGACTGCTTCGTAATTTCTAACCCATGTGGGTCAAGGTTTGAGGCATTGTTTTGGGCAACTATTGATTGATATCATCAAATCTTATATTGGGTCGTGTGTCTGGGTGCTTCAGCATTCCTTTGGCCTTCACTAGGGTTCGTCTCGAGGTTTGTTATGGTCATAGTGTCTTTTTTGTTGAGGATGTATCGCAATTTAGCCGTGTATTCTAATTAATAATAGATTTGGCATGTTTTGTCTAAAAAAAGAAACCCTCCAGAGGACTCTCTCAGTCAAGAAAGCTTCTCCCGAAAACCACTTATTCTACGTACTATCTACAACAAAGAGATTCCCGGTTGGCCACCCATTATTGAGCACTGACTTACTTTTCTCTAACATGTATAGCCCTTGCATGCCATAGCCTATCTGCCCGTGGCTCAAAGTTAGATGATACACTTCCTTGAGCGCCATTAAGAAGCCAAATATCAAAGAGGGCCTTAACGTCAAATTTTCCCAACTACAACTAAACTAGAACTAAACAAGGTATCAAAGAGGGCCTTAACGTCGCTGCCCGAAACTAGCCAGAATCTAAGTGGTCGCCCCCTTTATTTTCACCAGAGACCTGCCTATTTGTGGGGTTTTCGGCTAGTTGACCACCAATTCCGGAGAGACTTCCGTTGATTCCTTTGGTCGAGGTCAACTCGTCAATGCACCGAATGGAAGCTCCAGTTCATAACAAGCATAGACCATAAACCATAATGTTATTAAATAACACTTCCTCAAACAGTTCGAACAACAACAAAGTTGCTTCATATTCTCTTTTAGCCAGGTTCCTCGTGATCGAAAACAGCGATGGAAAACAGTACCTGATACATACCACTAACCAACAAACAGACGCATCTGAAATAGGGCTGAAACGCTGGTAAAAAGTGCTCGGACAATAACAGTTGGGATTAGGCAAAGTACAATAATTCACGATGCAAGATTTGGCTAATATCTAGCATGGAGAGTTGAGAAGATCCATTGTCAGAAAACTTGGTTACACATAGCACATCCAGGAGTTTACAACACATACTTGTCTTACCAGGGATGAAATGAAACATCTCAATCGACTAGTCTCAGATTATTTTTAACCCAATGATTGGCAAAATTCAATCACCGCTAGCGCACCCCCTGCATCCACAATGAACACATTCTATCACCTTTTCTTCCCTGAGGTGCTTTGGGACCCTGCAGACACATGTGGTTGCGAAGTTGTGGTCTCGTGTTTGTATGCACCTGAGGCAGCACAGGCGTTCATAACCTGGCTGCAAAGGACTCGGAAAAAAGGTGGCAGTTAGTAAACAGAATATTCGCTGATGCAATCTAAGTAGCTATGACAAAGTAACTCTAGTGTAGCGACTTGATAGATTTCTGGTGGGTAGCGAAAGAAATACAGAAATGAACTAGATTTCTGGTGGCTACAAAAAAGAAAACAATAGACTGAACATAACCCAAACAAGCAAATCATTAAAGAGTCTACTTTACACAAACAAAAAATCATCATGAAAAAATAATCTTCAGGCAATTCTAAAATCACATAGGTTAGAAGCAGGGGAACCTTTCCTTACAACTTTTAAGTCCATTCATAAGTTAACATGTAATGCTCACCTTGCATTCTATAATGACCCTTCTTTTACAGAAAGTGAGTGAGAGTGCTAATCCTTTTTTCTACCGGCATTGATTTGATAAGCCAATAGTGGTTTTTGTTATTGTTTTCACAAGACTGTGGTGCCCAGGATGATCCAAGTATCCAACTAAGTTCAGATGCTTAAATTCTACGAGGATTGGAACATAATTGCACCATCAAAATTTCCAACAAACACTAAGGTGGGCCACAGTAGGTAGAGGCCATCAAAGCAAAGCTTCGACACAAAGGATCAAATTCACCAACCTTTTTCCACTTGGCGATCAGATTTTTGTCTGCATGACCTTGGTCCAGACAAAATTCATATAACTCCTTTGAAATTTCCTTCCTTCGATAGTAGAGATCATATATGTAGCGGCTCTTTTGATGAGAAATACGAAAGATTGGCCAGAGAGCTTCACACTTCCTCTTTCCATCATGTGTGTCATTTTCAGCTGCATCGGAAAACCACATTACTACCATCCTATGATAGGAGATACCAGTAGACAGTAAAAAAAATCACGTGATCACAGATTACACATATCTGCACACCTTCTCTCATTTTGGCTTCCAAATCACGGAGAGTTGGTTCAATAAGCTCCCATCCATCAGGATATTTGACACGGCTTGTCTTTATCTTAGGCATGCTGTCTCAAAGGAAATATGCTTCTTAGAACACAAATCTGGGAGTAACATAGAACACAAGTCAGATCAAAGGTACTAATTAGGTAGATTGTTGTTTTGTCCATCTAAGACTTGCACACACAAGAACAGAGGAACCCTGTGCGAGAAAAATTCCCTGACATCTATCAGCGCAGGCTTGAACATCCGCCCTCTACAGATACGACAGTATGACGCCACTATTTCGCCAAAAAAAGAAAGACTTTTTTGCATGCATCAGCATCTCTACTACTTAGGCCTCTTCATGGTGGCGAGTGACCTCATCCTCACCGCCCCCACACCCAATCCAAGTTCAGCGCTGTTGTGCCCAGGCTGGGTGCTGCGTATGGCTGCTGCCGAGATAGAGAATACCATGAGTGATGCCAGTGTGGAAACTGTTGGGTGCCTGATGGAATAAGTCTTTGTACTATTGGTCCTTGTGGTCTTTGTGGCCTTTAGAACAGCATCTTAGACTAGCATCTTAGACTAGCATCTAAGGACAGCATCTTAGACTAGACTAGCATCTTAGATTAGCATCTCGGTATATGCTTGGCTGCCTTGGCCAGCTATAAGTATGTAAGCCCAACCCCTCAGGTTGGTATGCCATTTGTGTGAGAAATAACCCAAAAAATTGTCTCAACTCCTAGTGTCATCTTCTTTTCGATGAGAGTAAGATTTCGGCTACCAACAATTGGTATCAGAGCCAATCTTTCCTGCAGTCTAAACATCTCTTATTTATCCCCTTCCCACGCCCCTCCTAATTCTCAGCCTACAGCAGTAACAACAGTTGTTTCTGCTCATCCTTCCTCTCCTGAACAGACGAGCAGCAGCTCGTCTGAGGCGGTCTCTTCCCCAAGCAGCATCCCCCCACTAGCGCGCCATGTCCGAAGGACAGTCTCAGCGCTCGGTCACCTCGAGCGCGCGGCACCGGCAGGAGGCCGAGGTCGCCGCGGCAGAGGAACGCGAGCGAGCAGCAGTAGAGACTGCAGCGACGGCGGCAAGGGCGGCGAGGCTGGCGGCGGCAGAACTAGCAGCAGCGAGAGCAGAAGTGGAAGCTGCAGCAGCGGCGGATGCAGCGCGTGCGGCGGCAGCAGAGCTCCAGGCTCTGCGCGGCAGTAGCACCAGCAGCTCTGCCTCTGCCGACGGCGACACCGACGCGGGGCTCAAGCTGGCAAGGGAGGAAGCGCGAGAGCGGTCGGCGCAGTGGATAGCCGCGCAACCCCATGAGCGCGGTGGCGGCCGCCCAGACGGGCGCGGCCGCGCAGACGGCGCTCCGGGCGAGGGCGCGCACGGCGGTCGCGCTCCTGGCGGCGGCGGCAGCCCAGACAGGCATTTGTGTGAGAAATAACCCAGAAAATTGTCTCAACTCCTAGTGTCATCCTCTTTTCGATGAGAGTAAGATTTCGGCTACCAACAGTGCCTATCTGGTGCGCAGCTTTCACAAGACATGGGTTTTCCCAAGATCATCCTGGAGACAGATGCCTCAAAATTGGTTTCAGTGCTTAACTCGAATGTGGAATTCAGGGGAGTGGATGCAGTTCTTATCAGGGAAATTAAGTTCGCCCTAGCAACCTAGCTTTTTATCCTTCAATCATGCTAGTGTCAGCTATTGCAAAAGGAATTGTAAATAGGTTTCCCAATTCCCACAGCTTAGCTACGAATCTACGATGGGGGCGTCGAAAAACACAAATGCTTGGGTCGAAAAGCTCCCTGTTGCTTCATGTAATACAGTAGCCGGACCTATTGCCGGCTGTGCATCTGATCCTACCCTAAAAAAATCCAAATCCAGCGCCTCTCTGCCTCACACGTCCCTGCCGCCCTCGCCACCAATCCAATCCCCGTCCCGCTCCTCGCGCTCTCCCCCGCCCTACCGTTGGTGGCTTGGCTGCCTCCAACACATGCGGCCTTCCGCCGCCGCAGAAACCTCCGTTGGTTGGATCTAGCCCCGCCACCGCTGGCTCCGCAGCACCTCCGTTGCCCACGTGTGCTTGGTGGCTCGGTTCGACTCCCTCCAGTGGCGTTTCAACCGGCTTGATTCGGTCAAGGTGAGGAAGGAGACGGGACGTCGCCATCGGTTAGGGAGGGGAAGGAGGGAACCGGCTCTAGGGAAGAGGAAGCAGGGCGACGCCGCAGCGAGGGCAAGGAGGGGGCAAAGCTCGGAAGGGAGGGGGAGAGAGGTCTGAGGAAGAATTTCCTACCGATGCTTCCGCCGTCGCCGCCCCGCACGAGACCGATGCTGCCCTCTGAACCACCCCGCCGCTGGAAGCTGCTGGGGACGAGGTCGGTCTGGGCCAGGCTGGGTTGGGTCGGTGGATACTTTTTTTTTTTTTGAAACTCAAGCTCGCCAAATTTATTAACCTAACAAGGGACCATCACGGTCCAGATACAACAAGTTGCTTACAAAAGATGGAAAGGGAGACACCCAAACAAGAGGATGCTCCACAGCTCCCATTAGGCTAAGGCGAGCAAGCTCGTGAGCACTACGATTACAAGAACGAGGAACAACAGACATCACAAACGAGGTGAACTCTGAAGATAAAAATGTTCTAATCTCTTGGAAGATTGCCCCACCAGGAGAGGAGTCATAGCAGTTGGAGGACAAAGCAACAGCGAGGCAGGTGGAGTCAGTTTCCACAATAATCTTAGACATTCCTTTAGCCATGGCTGCTAAAATTCCGGCCAAACAGGCCTCACCTTCAACACAAAGGGCGTCATGCACTGCAGCTAGTAACCCTGAGCCTGCAACAATTGTATCACCCGAGTGGTCCCTGATAGCAAAACCCCAAGCACCAATCTTTTTTCTATCCAGGAACGCACCATCTACATTGATCTTTAGGACATCTTGGGGTGGCACACACCATTTATTCACACTAGTGCGGTTCGCTGCACCACTTTGAAATGAAGCTAAAGACGGGTCCAAGACAATCCCTAACGCCTTCTGGATTGTGGCATTTAGGGGTTGTAAAGCCTCGCCTGCATTTACTTTGTTCCTTGCATCCCACCATGCCCAAAGCAGCCCAATCACAGTCATGCGTTTCTCCTCTCCAAGGTCCAGGACAAACTGAACGACATGTTCATTGGAAGGGAGTTCAAGTAGCTTCAACCGGATATCCTCAACATTCAGCTCTCTCCAACATCTCTTGACAAATTTACACTTCAGGAAGCAATGTCCACCATCCTCATCAAGTCTCTGACACACCAGACACCTAGTATCAATGGACATACCCCGGCGACTAATGTTCTTACGAACTGGGAGGCTATTATGGGCTAGTCGCCACAAGAAGTGTCTGGTTTTTGGTGGAGAGCTAAGACTCCACAACTTGTTCCAATTGACCTTCCCCCTGGTTGAGTGACCTGCGCTAGATTCTCCTATTTGGACAGTACTCATTCTCTCCCGGTTATCTTCTAACACATGATAAGCCGACTTCACAGAGAATTTCCCCTTTGAATCAAAATGCCAAGCGAGCGTATCCTCTCGACCCTGTCGCAACGGGATTGCCAGGATATTTTTTACATCTTCCGCCCAGAAAATATCTTCAACCAACTCCCTATCCCAGCAACCTGTAATTGGATCAATGAGCTCGCTCACTTTGGACAATAAAACTTTCCCTCTCGGTGTAACCGGCCGCCTCGAAATTCCGTCTGGTATCCATGGGTCCTCCCAAATACGGGTAGTTTTGCCATCCCCAACACGCCAGATCAGGCCAGCTTTGAGGGCATCAAGACCACGAACAATGCTATGCCAAGTATAAGAGATGCTCGGTGACTCAGTGGCAGCCAAAACATCACCATCTGGATAGTACTTGGCACAAAGAACCTGTGCACATAACGAATTCGGCACCGATAACAGCCGCCAACCTTGCCGAGCTAGCATAGCAAGATTGAAGAGGTGCAGATCTCTAAAGCCAAGACCCCCCTTAGCCTTTCTACTGCTCAACTTCTTCCAAGACAGCCGGTGCATCTTCCTATCATTCTCTTGATGAGACCACCAGTACCGGCAAATCATTTTTTCTAGGTCGTCACATAACCCTTTAGTCAAGTCAAAGCAAGACATAGCGTACGAAGGGATAGCTTGTGCAATTGCCTTAACTAGGATCTCCTTCCCAGCTTTAGACAGCAATTTTTCCTTCCAACCCTGGATCCGTTTCCAAACTTTATCTTTGAGGTAAGCAAAAACATTCTTTCTCGATCTTCCCATATATATCGGTAGCCCCAGATATTTACTCGCCCTTGCCTCACGGTTTATCCCAAGCGAGTTTATCAGTATTCCCTTCGACTCCTCCTTAGTATTTTTGCTAAACATTACCGATGATTTGGACTTGTTTATGGTTTGCCCAGAACAATTCTCATACAATGAAAGCACCTGGTGAAGATGATCTGCACTTCGATGATTGTTTTTCAGAAGTAGCAAGGAATCATCAGCAAACAAAAGATGATTAATACTGGGCGCACCTTGGCAAATCCTCATACTCTCCATGTCACCATTGAGCTCAGCAAATCATTGAGAAGACTGGAGAAAGACTCAGCACAGATCAAGAATAAGGAGATAAAGGATCTCCCTGTCGCAATCCACGCTGTGGGAGGACCGTATCTGTAAGCTGGCCATTGACTTTGAATTTATAGGAAACCGTTGAAACCAGTTTCATGACAGTCTTCACCCAGGTCTCATGGAAACCTAATTTGCACATCATACTTTCCAAGAACTTCCATTCCACCCTATCATATGCCTTACTCATGTCTAGTTTAACCGCTGCCCAACTGTCCACGCCTCTTCTTTTGGTCTGCAAGAAATGTGTGAGCTCGTAGGCCAATAAGATATTATCCGTGATAAGGCGTCCCGGGACAAAGGCACTCTGATTTAGAGAGATAACATCAGGGAGCACTAGTTTGAGCCTATTTGCGATCACCTTCGACACGATTTTGTACACCACATTGCAAAGACTGATGGGTCTTAGATCCTTCAAGTTCTCAGGTTGTTGAACCTTTGGGATCAAAACAACAACAGTATTGTTCCAACCCTTTGCCATAGCCCCACCGGTCAGCACCTTCTTCACTTCTCTACACACATCCTTACTTACAATATGCCAATATTTTTTGTAGAAGAGGGCTGGAAAACCATCTTCACCCGGCGCTTTCAAATCTCCCATTTCATCAAGGGCATGCTTGATCTCTTTATCTGTATATTCATTCATCAACATCTGATTCATCTCAGCTGTCACCTTGGTAGGAACATGTGACATCAATTCATCCTGCCGATCACCTGCATGGGAGTGAAAAAGATTTGTATAATAGTTGGTGACGTGGTCACGAATCTCCCCCTCCTCTGTGACCGAACTCCCATCCTCCCGCACCAACCGACGGATTCTACTCATCCTCCTTCTGACCGAGGCAAAGGCATGGAAAAATTTAGTGTTACGGTCACCCTGCCTTAGCCAGTGCACTTTCGCACGTTGTTTCCAGTATAGGTCAACCTGATTTTCAAGCTTTTCTAGTTTATAGCTCAGCACCTGCTCACGATTGATGTTTTCTCCGGAAATATTCCTTCTTCTACACTCCTCTAGTGCCCTCTTAACACCTTTTAACCTTTTTTGCAGATCTCCTAAAACATTCCTGCTCCACTCCTTCAGTTCCCCCGACACCTTCTTTGTCGCCTCCTCTACTGTTCCCTTTTGCACCATCATTGTGTTCTCCCAAGCATTCCTAATGATCTCCTCACAACCCTCTTCCTGCACCCAACTTGCTTCAAATTTGAAAGTGTTAAAATCACCTCTCCTTTTCTCCATAATCTCCTCCTCCCCCATGACGACAATAACAGGCCGATGGTCTGAATGTCTCAGGTCTCCGTTGAACACCTGGTATACTGGAAATCTGCTCCTCCACGCACCATCTGCCAAAGCCCGATCTAGTCGTTCTCGAATATACTGGGTATGATTGTGCTTGTTATTTCGCCAAGTGAACGGGTCTCCCGTGAACCCCAGATCCTCTAGAGCGCACTCCTCAAGAACTTTCTTAAAGCGGTCCATTTGACACTATGGTTTTGGCACACCCCCTCCTTCTCAAAGCTGAAGAGAACCTCGTTAAAATCTCCAACACATAGCCACGGGAACTGACTGGCTGCATTGAGTGCCCTAAGAGCTTTCCACGACAATTCCTTGTGATCTGATCGTGGATCACCATAAAAGCCTGTAAAGCGCCAAACAAATCCATCCTTCTCCGTCACGTCCCCATCCATATACAGTCGAGACACTGCACGAATGGTGAAAGAAACCTCCTTCTTCCATAACACTACAAGACCACCACTCTTTCCTTCACAGTCTTTCACCACCATATTTGGCAACCCAAGTCGCCATCTCAATCCATCTAATCTATGACTGTCCATTTTGGTTTCAGACAGAAAAAGTATATCGGGGTCCTCCACCTTCTGGATATCCAGAAGTCCACGCACTGCCGGGCCATTCCCCAACCCCCGGCAGTTCCAAGCTATCACCTTCATTTCTTACTGCAGGACTGTTCCGACAGTCCCGCTATTGATGAGGTAGATAGCTGCACCTCGGACAGCGTTGAGATTTTTGACTTCTTTCCCTCGACACCCTCCTCCATGGACACATCACCTGCTCCCCTCTTCCCCAATACTCCCCTCTTCCCCAATACAGGTGTTGCCGAGAGCACCTCACCCGCCTTCATTTTGTCAGTTCTGATCGACCTTTTGTACGTACCCTTCCATCCTTTTATCGTCGTTTGCAGCTCCACATCTACCTTCTGTCCCCCACCCGAAACTGCTACCTCACTACTAGCCTTCACGTGCATGGATTGCATGGCACTGTTCACTTTATCGCCAGGCGCTGTAGTAGGTTGGCTGCACACCGGAGCTTCCTTAATTACCTCCCTTTTCCGTTCAATGGTTCTGACCTCAGATAACTTGATGCCCTCCTCCCCCATGATAGTGTCTCTCAAAGCATCCTCTTGTCCATCAACAAAAGGAGTTTTTTTGCTAATCTCTCTCCCATATACCCGGTACTCCACACCACTGCCACCAACCTTGAACGGGCTAGTCCCTTCTTTCTCCTCCCCCTTCGCACCAGCCTCCTCCCCATTCATACTGTCCTTCCTCCTCCATGAAGGAATATCACTCCTAGACCCATCTCCGCTCCACCTGCCACCCGAAGGAAAAAGGAGTCGCTTATTAGAGTTTCTAACAGATATCCCACTACCCCCAGAACGGCCACCCCCTCTCCCTTCGGACTCATAAAAGCTTCTTCTTCTTGGCGGCAAAAAGTGGAGCGATTTACCAAACTGAGCCTCTTCCCCCTCCTTGAGTTGCACTTGACACAACTTATCAGTATGCCCGATGATGCCGCAAGCATAGCGAAAATCTTGTAAGTACTCATACACCAGAGGGCACCAGCGTTGATGGTTGTTGGCCTCATCAAACATTGTGACTCCCCGCATCAATGGTTTTCGGATGTCCAGTCGCACCTTGATTCTAAGGAAGCTGCCAATTGCCACATCTCCATCGTCAAGATCCACCTTTATGAACGCCCCAATCTCCTCACCAATCGCCTTGCCCGTCTCCTTATTCATCATCCCGATTGTAAGGTTTGAAACCCTAACCCAGATCGGGGTAGACGAAAACTCAATCTCCTCTAACGATTTTGTTCGATCCACATCCGATACTACCACCAGTTCCTTTGAGATCATCCAAGGGCCATCATCCAGCGCCTTCCTCTTACCACTAACTTGATGGAAGGTAATAAGGAAGTTGTTCTCCCCCAGAGTTTTGCAGCCTATGCCTTTGATCGGACACCACACCTTACCCAGTGATTGCTCCACCGTCTCTGCATGGATGAGCTTGTCGGAGAAGACCTTCCCAAATGCCTGGCAAAGACCCTGTCCCATTGTCCCGGCATTGGAATTGCTTTTAACCCGGATGCTCTTCTTGTCTGCCGCCGACAGTTTCAGATCTCGCAGCAAATCCTCCACCCGCTCCATCGAGAGCTTAGCAGATGGGCACGAGGCCCCTAAGCAGCCGACGAACCGCCGGTGGCTAGAAGGTAGAAATTTTGGGAAGAGAAGACGAGATAGGCGGCATTGGGAGGTCACCGCCTGGAGCCCGCCGCTCTGGAGGCCACCGCCCTAGAGCCCACCGCCGCCCTGGAGACTGCCGGCCTGGAGCCGCCGCCGCCCTAGAGGCCGCCGCCGCTCTGGAGCCCACCGCCGCGCCCTGGAGCCCGCCTCCGCCCTGGAGTCGCCGACAAAAGCCTCGAGTCGCCTAGGAACCCTAGTCGCCGAGGAACCGACTTACTGGTGCCGCTGCCCTGGAGGCCGCTGCCCTGGAGGCCGCCGCCCTGGAGCCCGCCGCCGCCCTGGAGTCGCCGACAAAAGCCTCGAGTCGCCTAGAGACGCCGAGGAACGGGGAGACCTAGCCACGGTGCAGGTAAGGAAGTTGTTGGGTCGGTGGATACTGGAATGGGGAAAATTGGTGTAAACGGATCCGATAAAGGGTTTCAAAACTCGTTTTGGACACGTATTCTGTTCGGGCTGATTTTTGGCTTAGCACGATTCCCATTAAAATTCAAACCAATTTCCCTGTTTTGAAATTACATATTGAGTGGAGAGTCCAAAACTATATATTTTTTGTCAAAAAAAATCGATCGACTTTTTCGAGAAAGAGAACAGATCGGGTCAGATCCGGGGAGGATGGTACCTTGCGGACGAGCCCTCGCTTGTGCCGGAGACGACGATGGTCAGAGGCGGAGACCTGAGGACAACGCCGGAGGCGACGCGTGTGGGAGACGGTGAGAGGAGGGGAGTCGCGGGCGGCGGAGGCGGTGAGGCGGCGGAGGCGGTGAGGCGTCGGACGGCGGACGGCGGGCGGCGGAGGCGGCGAGACGCGGCGGCGACCCGTGTGGATTGGGGTATCGCGAGACTCGCCCGTCGTCGCTCGCTCGGGCTCGGGAAATATCTCGCGGCTGTGAAGGCGCTTTTTTTTTCCCGTGGAAACGAGGGGTTCGAAGGGAAAACGCACGGGGGAAGGGGCTTCCAAACAGTCCATCGATCTAGCCCGGGGAACATTCCTCCACAGGGGAGACGAGGTGGATTTGGGCCGGGATCCCGGCGGGGTTCCGGGCTTCCAAACAAGCCCTCAGTGGAGAGTCCAAAACTATATATTTTTTGTCTAACAAATAGATCGATTTTTACAAGAAACTAATCTTTCTATATAAATACACCCATGTATGCAAGTCTTCCGTAATTTTGTTTCTTAGGAAACAAGCCGTGCCAAATTCGCTTGTGCCTAGGTTCGTGGCTCGGCTCGTTTGATAAACCAACCAGGAAGCCTGCTCAACATGGCTTGTGGGCAAGCTCTTGCCGACTTAATCGGGCTCATGAGTCTAAAGTTGTTTGCATGCCTGTGGACAACTAGTGCACAGTGCGATACGTGTATGTATTGTCTCACATATAAATTGCATGCACATGATCTTTCTTCACTACATCCTCGGCTACCTAGTGCACATGCGGTAAGCGGACATGCCTGGGAGGCTAGGAACTAAGGATGTGTTACTAATCTAGGACTCTGAAACCAATTTGCGACCTATCGATCTGCACGTCTAGCCTAGGACTCTAGGAACCGATTTGTGACTTGTTGATTTGCATGTCCAAACTGGAAGTGTCGATCTATTTGGGTCTATCGAGGAAAGGAGATGCATGAGGCGATGGCTGGGCAATATCATAACTTATCTCAGTTCCTAATACAAAGTAATTGGTGGCGTTGATCTGGCGAACAAGAGATGGCGGCCGGGGAAGCTGTAACTTACCTCAGTTCCCGTTACAAAGTAACTGGCGGCGCCAATCTACTAGCTGCTAGTGTTTATGAACTTATGATACAAAGTTAGTGTCGACGACTAGAAGACAGGCTTCACGGGTCGAGCTTACTTGGTTGGTGTGAGGTCCAACCACGACCCTTCTCCTTAAGCTACGATGGGACGTCTTGGTGAAGGTCAGGGAGTTAGCTGGAGTTACGAAGAAGGGACACGACGCTTTTATCTTATTTCGAACCTCCACTATCGGATAACAGCCCTACGTCCAGTTCTCGTTACTATCAAGAGGTGGAAGTGGTTACAGGAGGAGGAGGACGAGTTTGAGGAGCGCAGACTCCAGTATAATAAGTGCTCTGGGCACTGGTGCAGGTGTTTCCTGGCTTCGAGAAGGGAAGAACTCCCTCTCCTAACTATTGGGTCATAAGGCTTGTGAGTGCGTGTGTATTAATTACTGGAGTTCTCTGGTGATTTTGGGGCTCTGTAGACGCGAGAGGCTTATTTGTGCGGGTAAGGATGGCCTCCTCCCTTCATCCTTGGCTCCTTTTATAGAAAAGCAATCTTGGCGCTCAGCTAGTCTCAGCAAAATGGTCATTGAGAGGATTGACAAAATGAGAAGAGCTTTCTTCCGGATGGCAAAAGAAAATATCATCTAGTAAAATGGAGTAAGATTGCTAAGAATAAGCAAAAGGGTGGTCCTGGGGTGTCCAATCTAAGAATGATGAACGAGAGCCTCTTCTGTAAATGGTGGTGGAAGTTGGAGATGGATATTGGGTTGTGGCAAGATATTATTATAAAGGCGAAGTATATTAAAAATGCTCCAATCTCTCGTTGCATTAAAAAGCAAACTGATTCTATTGTTTGGTCTGACTTATTGAAAGTCAGAGACATGTATATTATAAATAGATCTAAAATAGTGGGGAATGGTTGTGACACAGGCTTTTGGCATGATATTTGGTTATATGACAAGCCCTTAGCTGTTAAATATCCTGAGCTCTACAATATCAGTTCTGAGCAGTATGTCTTTGTTGCTCATTGTAATAATAAGATTGGTATATAAACTGCATAAGATGGTTTTCCGTTGATCTTGAGGAAAAGTGGCTTGAAATTCAAGCAAGAGCTAGAAGTTTTCCTCTGAACTCTGAAAATGACTTTGTTAAATGGTTGTTAAATGAGAAAGGAACTTTTAGTGTTAATCAATGAATAAGTTTTTTTCACAAAAATGACATAAACCATAAAGGTGGGATCCTTTGGAGAGCCAAAATCCCTATGAAAATCAAGATTTTTGTGTGCTTATTGAAAGAGAATGCTCTATTAAAAATCTCATCTAAGGAAAAGGGGTTGGAAAGGCAACCCAGCCTGTGAGAGGCATTTGTTATGTCATACTGCCCAGCTCACTTAGAGTCTGTTAGCTAAATATTTTGGAATTGACTAGATTCCATCCAAGTTAGGTCAGTATTGGAAATGGGAGCAGATGATTATTCGTAATCATAAAAATTTGAGGTGTATGGGGCTAGCATCCACATGTTGGGCGATTTGGATGTTAAGAAATCAGTCTTGTTTTGACAAAAAGATCAACAATTCCCTTGCTATCCTTTATATAATCTGCTCTTTATTACAATACTAGGCAGGTTTGATTAAGGCTGAGGACAAGCAACTCTTGGAGATAGGGATTGATGGTATTTTCAAGACATTGAAGGATATGTAGCAACCCCCTGTTTGATGGGCTTCATCTGATGCTGCTTTGGCCCCTAGGTTGCTGGTGGATCGCTCTGTTTGTTGTCCTCCTCCTTTGCTTTGGGGAGCTTTGTTTTAGCTTCTGGTGGGAGCTGGGGTGCCCCTCCTCTTTGTGGTAGTTGATCCTTGCCGGTTGACTTGCTGCTGAGTTCTGTAACTCTTTTTACCTTAGATATGTTTCTTTGTGTCAGCATAGAGCCTAGTGATGTTTACCTCCTCTGGTGCTTTCGTTTCTTTATAAAAGGAAATGGAGGTGGGGCTATGGCCTTTTTCGAAAAAAAAAAAAGCTAGTCTCGGCTAGCACCCTACCCGACACCAACGGCCAACACAAGGGAATTGAGCCCACGTTTGCACTCCTCACACGCATTCACCATTGCAAACTCTAGCCCTAGTTGATCCATGTCGTCACCACTAGGTGGAACTAGAGCCGCTGCCACCGCAACCAGCACCACCAGACACACAACCACTCAATTATTTCTTATCTAGCCCTACTCCATCCTCTTCCTCTGATCTAACGAATACTCGTGCCCTCCTTCTTCCCATGGTGATTATCAATGACACAAGGGTGACAAGGTACAAAATAATGAATTTTAAAAAGTAAAAAATACCAAGCTTTTTCCAATTTAAATAGTGAAATATAGTTCATCCCACAGGCACGTATGGGATTAAGACGAAAAAGGAGAACCCACGTGCACACTCCCACATCACCTCAAAACATTTGAAAACAGAAGGAATGTGTAATTATAGAGAGGAACAAATGCGGCTAGCGATTAGTACATCATCCACTAGAGCACAGAATACAAGTTTTCCAGTTATTCTAACGCCGGAGCAACGTAATCGGACAACAAATAAAGGGTAGAATTCGGTTGATTCCACCAATTATCTTATGATCATTTGATGGTATCGAACAAACTGTTCCAAAACAAAACAATTAAGTTTACGGATTCTTGTAATGCCATTATACCAAGCATCACCGTGGATAACATGTTGAAACCAACATTTTTTATTCAGCTATTGAAAATATAATATGAAAAGCTATAGGTATTCGTTAGGAGCAGAAAAAATTGTCAAAATATTTCGGGAGATTCAAATGAAACATGATATTAATACAACAGCTGTACTAAAGCGTTCATAAAAAAATAACAATTTCCACCGTAGATTAAAATTTTAACTTAAGCTGAGGAGGTATGAAGATTGACATCTCAAGATTTTTAGGACACTCAATCGCATCTCCAGATACTAGCAAAGTACATCGTCAAATGTCAAGCAAAATAGCACAAGCACTGCGGTCTGGCCGTCTGGGGCTCTTCTACGCAGCACATATTTTGGGAATACAGATACGGTCATATCAGACAAAAGATACTAAGTTGAAATGTCGAATATGTAGGGATAGGTTCTTAGTCGAACAAACTGAAACCCATATCCTGCACAAAGTTAAAAAAAGAATATCGATCAGTTAGGTAACTGTAAATTTAAGCAAATGCAAGAAAATAACTTGTAGACATGACAAAAACTGAAACTGTAGGAGAGCTAATGCAAGTCTTAAAAGATACACAACCCTCTAAATGTGTAGTTATACTAGGTAAATCAATGAACAATAACATCATAACTGCTGTCAGAACTAAAACATAGTGTTTGCGATGACACAACAAGCATACAATAAAGTATCATATACTGGAAATTTACAATAGGCAGAATATCATGAATTGAGTTTTTTTTAAGCAATCGCCAATGAGTTGAAACATTTCCAAATAGTAAACACTTACATCATCAGACTCTTCCTTCTCTTCAACTTTCTCCTCCTTCTTAGCCTCTTCAGCAGGAGCTGCACCACCACCAGCTGCAGCAGCTGGGGCTGCGACAGCGATTCCACCACCACCTGAAGGAACTGATGCAAACTTCTCCCTTCCAGCTGCAATCACTTCCGTTATGTCCTTGTCTTTGAGTTCAGTGAGCAGGAACTCCAGCCTGTCTTCATCAGCTTCAGCCCCAACTGTAAAGAAAATTAAAGCAGTTGTTGAGGTAATAGGGAAATCATACATAGCGAATCTAATTATAACTACATTTCCTCTCATCAATTTCCCCAACATTTTTCCCCACTGTTTCACACTATTACACCATCACCAGCTTAAAAAACTGTGGGCTGTGAACACACTTAGAATTAGCATTATCACACTACTATAACCAGCTTAAAAAAACTACGCGGGCTGTGAAGGCACTTACAATTAGCAGGTGGTTTAAATCTTGTGAGGTTTAGAAAATGGATTGGAAACATTTATGTTACGACCAACAACATACTAAAGCAACGGTATTCTTTCATTGCATAGAACATGTGAAATGAACCTAGTTAAAACGTAAGAGAATCTCAATAGCACTTACAACCATCATAGCAAATACCTGATTCCAGTATGTTTTTGACGTCATCAGCAGTCGGAGAGGTGTTTCCACCCAGAACGGCAAGCAGGTAGGCAGCGATCACCTTCATGGTGAATACTAGAGAAATGCCTAAAATAAACATTTTTACAAATAAGTCACCGCATCAGCTCAGTATGTCTGTAATGTGCTAAGCTTGGAGAAAAATGCATTCAAAAAGCAGGACAGAAAGTCACTGCGACATATGAATCAACTACTAGTATAAGAAAAGGCCCTCTTTTCAATTAAACAATTGAAGGCATTTAGCAAGATTGACTTAGATTCACCGTGCATCTAATTTACAGACTAGGGCCAGGTTTCGTTAGTACATGAACTGTGATTAATCACTTGGAGAATACTAGCTGGTAGAGGAACTATAATTTCAAATCTGCGAGCTCGCATTCCATGCAACATACAATTCTACTATCTCCCTTGGAACTGCGCTGGGATGGAAGCGATTAACCAACCATCGGATAGAAATCTACCAAAAATTTATCGTAACATCGGTGCACTAGGCACCTGATCTAATCAAAACTAAACTGTAAATTGTCAAATATGGAGAGGGAGAAGTGCGGGATCAGAGCAAGATACCTCAGAGGGAGAAGTACGGGAGAAACGGACGAGGTGAGGCCGGCGGCGGCGTCGGGGTCTCGGGGGGTCTCTTCCGGTCGCGCGTGCCTAGGGTTTTAGACAGAATGAACAGCGGAATTTCGCCCACACATATATAGCCAGAAGGAACGGCCAAGATGGTTGTTCTCCTCGAGACGCTGAATCTGGACCGTTCGATTCTGACCAGGAGATCCGGGGTAGTGGACAACGTGCTCGAGAACCTAAACGTAGGCCCACGGCCTCCAAACCCACACGGGGTAAAAGATGCAAGAGACCCGTTAAAGGATTTAGGTCCAGAATAGGTGGCCTAAAGCTAAACCTGGGCCTGTCAGCAGGCTGAGAGTGGTGGGCCTGTATATATTACCGACAGACCAGGTCACACGCTCACATTCTCAGATGATAGATAGGTAGATAGATAGATATTGGATGTGTATACGCTAATGGACTGTTTGGTTGGCTGCATCCAGAGAGTTTTGTATCTGTAGATGCAAAAGAGCTATTCAGTCTGCAGTCAGTTTTGAAACAAGCAAGTTGAGCCAAACTACGTCTACATTCTTCTTTCCTATTTAATATTAGGCATTTAAATCCCCATGATTTTAGTATCTAAACCACCGATCATTTTCTAGTTTCTCTCTCCTAGATCCAGAAGCGATGATTGGCGGCGGCGCACTAGAGGAGGTCAAGGCAGCCCCATCACCTTCTGTGCCTCCTTGTCGATAGCAAAGCCAGCCTCACCCCATCGACATCAGCGTCGCCTAGTCGCCAGCCTCACCGGCGCTACCCCTTCTCGGTGCTTCGTCCTAGCCTCGCCAACCTCGACAACAGTGGCGTGGACTGCGACGCTCCCACCGGCCGATTGCACTACACGACATCGAGTTGGCGTCCTCCTCACCAACCGGCACCGCCCCGCGCTTGCCCCCTCTCACGCCTTGCACGGCCCTCCGGCGGCCACACGTCTCGACACCCCGGTGACCCGCAAATATTTCAAATTTTTATATTTGTTCATTTGACTTTTGATATTTGAAACTTCAAATTTAAATCTTGATGTTTGAAATTTCAAATATTTGGAGACTTTGAATTTAAATATATACATTTCAATTTCCAACAAAATGATGTTCAAAATTTAAATTTGAATATGAGGATGTGATTGCTCTAACATAAACTTTTTTTTATGTTTGGTTAGTTTCTGGAACTAGAAGCAGTTTGGTCATCTTTTTGGGAAGAGAAAGGGAAAAAAAAATGGAGAAGAAAGGAAATATAATGAATGCACGAAATAAAATAATTGACAACCACGGTGTCAAATAATAAAAGGTCAACAAATAGGTGTCTTTCGGAGTGAGGTGTTCATATACTGAATTTCTTTATACATATGAATAATATCTTCACAATAGTGTTTCTATCCTCAGAAGTTGGATACACGACAATTGTTATCGTACCTCGAACACTATTATGAAACCATGCAAATTATAAATATGTCCCTTTACTAATTTTAAAGTGCCTTTTAGTATTGAGTTAAAATCAAGTAATTTTAACTTCATCGTCTCCAATTGACTTCAAATAAGACAGCTTCCACCTCCTTACTCTTTTATGTCTCTCCATCCCCTTATGTTTCCTTCTTCACCTCCTGTTCTTGACTTCTAAATCATATTTGTATCATATTCGTCGTGCCCTCTATATACGTATCCGAGGAAAAAAAAATGGATACACAAATACCACAACCATTATTTGATCCAATCCGCTTTCACCCTAATAATAATTTATTCCTCCTCCATTCCACTATCATGTTTGCAAACCAACCCTTTCATCGCTTCTACGTTTTAGGGAAAATACCCTGCATGCCATAGAAAAAAATTAAAATACCCTGTATGCCACTGGGTTCATATGTCATACACTCAGACGGCCCCACATGTCATACACACAGATGGCATATAGGGGATTAGAAATTTTTTTAGTGGCACACAGGGAATTGTCCACACCCCCTCTTTTCCACCCTATCTTTTTCACTTCAAGCATTGAGGAGGTTGGACTTGGACACCTGGAAAAAATGGCAACTTCATCAAAGGCATAGCCGGATCTTGCCATGGGCGGTGTGGATCTTGGAGAAGGCTGCAATGAATATGATGAGCAGCGGTGAGATTCAGCCGCTAAGAGGGAGAAGGTGTACCCTCAAAGGCACACTAGGCGTGGCTAGTTAGAAACACAATTTCCATGATAGAGGTAGTAACGGCTTCTCTATGAAGGAAAAAATTATGGTAGCATGGGGTGAATGTTGTTAGAATAAATGGGTCTTGACTCATATATTTGAGAATAATTCTCGTCAAGTTTCAAAGGCTCGTGAATGGAATGTGCAATGAAAATGCTTTAATACCATATTGATAGTGGAAGGTGGGATACATGAAAGTTTTCGCTGTTTCATATCCTTTAATTCGCATTTTGATATTTGCGACCTGGCCCTTATCAATGACTTAGATGATCTCATATGTACACAAGGGTGCAAGGTACCAAACCGTGATTTCCAAAAGTAAAAAAAATACCAAATTTCAATTTAAATAGTGAAACCATGTGAGAATAAGAGGAAAAGGAAAAACCCACGTGAACTCTCGATCACCCCACCTAAAAACATTTGAAAACACAAGGATGTGTAATTTTAGAGAGAAGAAAATGCGGCTAGCGATTAGTACATCATCTACTAGAGCACAAAATACTAGTTATTCAGTTAATCTAACGCCGGAGCAGCGTATTCAGACAACAAATAAAAAGGGTAGAATTCGTTTTATTCCACCAATTATCTTGTGATCTTTTGATGGTACGGAACAAATAATTCGAAAACAAAACAATTAAGTTTATGTATTCTTGTGATGCCATTATACCATGGATCACCTTGGATAACATGTTGAAACCAACATTTCGCTATAGCGCCGCTATAGCGTTTTGGAGACGCCGACGCTACGCTTTTGCCCATTTTAACGCTATTGACGCTAAGACCGCTATAGCGCGAAATAGCGCGCTAAACTGCGCCGCAAACAGATCAATTTAGCGTCGCCATAGCGTTTGGGCCAAATTTTGGTGCACAACTAAATTCTAGTTCTGAAACAGAAGAAGACAATGACATTGACATGCAATCACCATCTGCTTCATCTTCATCTGATAAGTCCATCTCGTCGGCTGGAGATGAAGATTGAGTCCATCTCGTACTGAGTTTGTGTTCTGTGTTTGTGTGCTGTTAGACTAATACGCAGAAGAACTGCAGAACTAATTTATGTTGGCTACTTGGCTTGTTGAATTTAAATAGCTGTTGTGAATCCCAGCATTTTGCAATTTTTTTGAAAAAACGCTAAATGGCTTAGCATCGCTATAGCGTCGCTTAGCGTTTCTGGGAAGGCTTCGCTAAACACTTTAGCGCGCTATTTAAAACACTATACAGAACAAATAATTCGAAAACAAAACAATTAAGTTTATGGATTCTTGTGATGCCATTATACCATACATCACCGTGGATAACATGTTGAAACCGACATTTTTTATTCAGCTGTTGAAATTATATTATAATATGGAAAGCTATAGGTATTCGTTAGGAGCAGAAAAAATATTTTGGGAGCTTCAAATGAAACATGGTATCTAGACAACAGCTGCACTAAAGCGTTCATATAAAAAAACAATTTCCACCGTAGATTCAAATTTTAACTTAAGCTGAAGAGGTATGCAGATTAACATCTCAAGATTTTTTGGACACTCAATTGCATCTCCAGATACTAGCAAAGTACATTGTCAAGCAAAATAGCAAAAGTACTGCCGTCTGGGGCTCTTCTACGCAGCCCATATTTTGGGAATACAGATACGGTCATATCAGACAAAAGATACTAAGTTGAAATGTTGAATATGTAGGCAGAGGTTCTTAGTCGAACAAACTGAAACCCATATCCTGCACAAAGATAAAAAAGAATATCGATCAGCTAGGTAACTGTAAATTTAAGCAAATGCAAGAAAATAACTTGTAGATATGACAAAAACTGAAACTGTACGAGAGCTAATGCAAGTCTTAAAAGATATACAACCCTCTAAATGTGTAGTTATACTAGGTAAATCAATGAACAATAACATCATAATTGCTATCAGAACTAAAACATAGTGTTTGCGATGACACAATAAGCATACAATAAAGTATTAAATACTGGAAATCCACAATAGGCAGAATATCATGAATTGAGTTTTTTCTGAAGCAATAGCGAATGAGTTGAAACATTGCCAAATAGTAAACACTTACATCATCAGACTCTTCCTTCTCTTCAACTTTCTCCTCCTTCTTAGCCTCTTCAGCAGGAGCTGCACCACCACCAGCTGCAGCAGCTGGGGCCGCGACAGCGATTCCACCACCACCAGAAGGGACCGATGCAAACTTCTCCCTTCCAGCTGCAATCACTTCTGTTATGTCCTTGTCTTTAAGTTCAGTGAGCAGGAACTCCAGCTTGTCTTCATCAGCTTCAGCCCCAACTGTAAAGAAAATTAAAGCAGTTGTTGAGGTAAGAGGGAAATCATACATAGAGAATCTAATTATAACAACATTTCCTCTCATCAATTTCCCCAACATTTTTCCCACTGTTTCACACTATTACACCATCACCAGCTTAAAAAACTGTGGGCTGTGAACACACTTAGAATTAGCATCATTGCCCTACTATAACCAGCTTAAAAAAACTATGAGGGCTGTGAAGACACTTACAATTAGCAGGTGCTTTAAATCTTGTGAAGTTTAGAACATGGATTGGAAACATTTATGTTACGACCAACAGCGTATTAAAGCAACGGTATTCTTTCATTTCATAAAACATGTGAAATAAACCTAGCTAAAAAGTAAAAGAATCTGATAGCACTTACAACCATCATAGAGAAAATACCTGATTCCAGGATGTTTTTGACGTCATCAGCAGTCGGAGAGGTGTTTCCACCCAGAACGGCAAGCAGGTAGGCGGCGATCACCTTCATGGTGAAAAATAGAGAACTGCCTAAAATAAACATTTTTAAAAATAAGTCACCGCATCAGCTCAGTATGTCTGTAATGTGCTAAACTTGGAGAAAAATGCATTCATAAAGCGGGACAGAAAGTCACTGCGACATATGAATCAACTACTAGTATAGCGAAAGGCCCTCTTTTCAATTAAACAAGTGAAGGCAATTAGCAAGATTGACTTAGCTTCACCGTGCATCTAATTTACAGCCTCCAAGGGCCAGGTTTCGTTAGTACAGGAACTATGATCAATCACTTGCAGAATACTAGTAGAGGAACTATCATTTCAAATCTGCTAGCTCGCATTCCATGCAAAATACAATTCTACTATCTCCCTTGGAACTGCGCTGGGATAGAAGCGATTAATCAACCAGTGGGTAGAAATCTACCAAAAATTAACAGTACTAATCTTTCTTGGGGTCATAGAAACAATTCTCTGAACAAGGAAATGCAAATACTTGCAGGACTACAGAGATTTCGAATTTATTGTAACATCCTTGCACTAGGCACCTGATCTAATCAAAACTAGACTGTAAATTGTCAAAGATGGAGAGGGAGAAGTGCGGGATCGGAGCAAGATACCTCGACTATGAACGGGATAAACGGACGAGGTGAGGCCGGCGGCGGTGTCGGGGCCTCGGGGGGTCGCGCGTGCCTAGGGTTTTGGACGGAATGAACAACGGTATTTCGCCCATAAATATATAGCCAGAAGGAACGGCCAGGATGGTTGTTCTCCCCGAGACGCTGAATCTGAACCGTTCGATTCCGACCAGGTGATCCGGGGCAGTGGACAACGTACTCCGGAACCTAAACGTAGGCCCACGGGCTCCAACCCACACCGGGCAAAGAAGCACGAGACCTGTTAAAGGATTTTGATCCAGAATAGATGGCCAAAAGCTAAACCTGGGCCTGCCACCAGGCTGAGAGTGGTGGGCCTATATATTACCGACAGACCAGGTCATGCACTCGCTCACATACTCAAATGATAGATACATAGATATTCGATGTTATCCAGCGACGCTGAATGCCATTCAGCCTGTAGTCTGTTTTGGAACAAACTGGTTGAGCCGAACCACGTCTACATTCTTCTTTCCAATTTAATATTAAGCATTCCAATCCTGTGATTTTACTATCTAATCCACATGTCATTTTCTAAGCGACGATTGGTGGCGTGCGGGAGGATGTCAAGGCTGCCCCGTCGTCTCCCGAGCTTCCCCGTCGACTGCAATGCCTATCCCGCCCCATTGACATCGGCGTCGCCTTGTCACCCGCGACGCGCGAGCGACTCTGTCCCGTTGCTATTGGCGCTGCCCCGTCGATGCCCGCGTTGCGTCCATCAAACACGGCGTCGCCTCGTCGCCAGCCTCACCGGCACTTCTCCTCTCTCGATGTTTTGCCCCACCCTCGCAACCCTCGACGATAGTGGCATCGACTGCGACGCTCCCACTGGCTGATTGCGCTGCATGGGCAGCAAGTCAGCGACTTCCTCGCTTACCGTCACCACCTCGCCCGCCCCCTTTTATGCCTTGCACGGCCCTTCGACAGCCACACATCACGACACCCAGGCGACCCGCCGCCGACGCTCTATTGCCTATAGTTTTTTGCTATAGTTTTCGTTAAACTGTTTTCGGAGTTCGTATATGGTTTTTTACTCATTTGGTATTGTATTTATGGGTCCAGATATATTAATGGTCTTGGGTTTATGTATAGTTTTTTAACGTTATCGCATATTTGTGAATAGTTTTGTATGCAATTTTTCTTTGTCGTAGTGGAGATTGTATTTATGAATATATGTTATAGTTTTTTGTTTCAGTAATATAATTATCTCAACCATTAACTATAGTTTTTGCGAATGTAAACAATTGAATTTTTCAAAAATTCATCAAGTTATCGTAAAAATGTAACAAATACAATGGCGAAAACCGTTTGTTGATTTGATCTTCTGATAAAAAGATATAACAAAAATGATTTAAAAAAATTTACATACCTAATAAATGCATTCACACGTACGGGTACCTACTTCCCGTAATTTATGGGCGCCATCAAACTGCAGGCTTGATATTTAGCAATGCATTTTTTTAATTGTCATTATAGTTTTTTTGTTAAGCGAATCAAAATTATTCAAAAATTGTTATGAGCAACAGCCACCCACTAGACCAGGCTTCAAATGAGGCGGTGAATTTTGGCTAATAGGCTTAAAGGTATCCTTCCTGAGATTGTGTCTTTAGAGCAAAGTGCTTTTATTCCAGGAAGACTAATCACAGATAATGTGCTTACATCTTTTGAATGTATCCATGCTATTAAATCAAGGAAAAATCGAAAAGACCCATATTGTGCTATAAAGCTCGATATGATGAAGGCGTATGATCGAGTGGAATGGAAATATCTCAAAGGAGTGCTTCAAAAGCTAGGCTTTGCAGATAGTTGGGTGCAGATGGTAATGAGATGTGTTACTACAACAAGTTTCAATGTTAAAATAAATGGCCAGCTTTCTCAAAGTTTTACTCCAACCAGGGGTATTCGTCAAGGTGACCCAATTTCTCCTTATTTATTTGTCTTGTGTGCGGAAGGTTTCTCAGCCCTCTTAAGGAAGAAGGAAGAGGATAAACTAATCCATGGTGTTAAATTTGGAAGGAGAGATGTCTCTATAAATCACCTATTGTTTGCTGATGATTCCATAATTTTCATCGAGGGTTCTCAAGAAGGTTTGATTAACCTAGACGAGGTTATAAAGACTTATGCACTGGGATCAGGACAGAAAATAAATAAGGACAAATCTTGCTATTTGGTTAATCAAAGAGATTTTGGAGTGATTTCAGATAGAATTCAGAGCACTCTGGGCATTACTAAACTGGCTCAGAATGAATCTTATCTGGGGATGCCAGCTTTGTTGGGGTCTAGAAGGGATGGCTGCTTCAAGCCATTACTAGAAAAGGTGAAGAAAAGGATGACTAACTGGAACGAACAATTCTTATCTCGTGCAGGCAAGGAGGTCCTGATCAAAGCAGTGGTGCAGGCCTTGCCGATTTATTATATGAGCTGTTTTCGTCTTCCAGTTGGGCTATGTAAGCAAATTGAGAGTGCAATAGCAAGCTTTTGGTGGGGCTCCAAAGGTCAGAAGAAAATACATTGGACTGCTTGGGAGAAACTGAAAAAATCAAAGGAACATTCAGGCCTAGGTTTCAAAGATTTGTTAGCTTTCAACCAAGCGATGTTGGCTAAGCAAGCCTGGCGCTTGCTAGTTAATCCAGAGACACTCTGTGCTAGAGTTTTAAAGGCTCGGTACTACCCAAGAGGGGAAGTAATGCAAGCTACAGTTCCTTCTCAAGCTTCTCAGACTTGGCGCAGCATAAAATTTGGTTCAGAATTGCTGTCGAAGGGGCTTATTTGGAGGATAGGTGATGGGAAAAGCATATCTGCGGGTAAGGACTCTTGGATTCCGAGGGATGGATCGATGAAACCACTTGGTGTTGATAATATAAGTTTGAAGGTAGCAGATTTAATAAAAGAGGACTCTATGGAATGGGATGAAAATTTGATCCGAAGCCTGTTTCTGGCGTAATAACTTCGTATAGCATACATTATACGAAGTTATACGACTCAGAAATTAGATGTTCTAAGTGAAAAGATGTCACAATGGAGTAAAAATGTTTTTGGTTTGGTCCGAGCTAAAATTCGCCAAACAAAGGACCGAGTGGAAAGATTTCTTGCTCAAGGAATGAGTCCGTGTGACCCTCTGATTGTGGAACTCAAGGCAAATTTGTTGGACTGGTACTCTAAAGAAGAAGTCATGTGGCGACAGAGATCTAGGCAATTGTGGCTCCTAGAAGGGGACAGAAATACTAGGTTCTTCCATGAAAAAGCTTCCAGTAGGAGAAGAAAGAATACTATAAAGAAATTGGTAAAAGCAGATGGGTCTTGGGCAGAAAATGAGGAAGACAAGGCTTATGGTGTTTTTGGTCATTGTCGACGATCCCCTTCGCTACATCTTCCTGCTAGAAGAGGTATTCCATTTTTCCATGCTCGATTTGTCAGCCGTAGTCATCTACTCTTTTTATTGTTCTCATTGTTTTGCTGTAGATTAACATCTTTTCGGTTTTTCTAGCGGAAATGCGACCTCTTGCTACAGAAACAGCAAGTCTGCAGAAGCTCTAACATAAGCTAGGTCAAGAGAAGTAAACAATGTTATTGCTACTAAGAAGGTATTAAGAGTTCACATCCTTATTGCTACCAAGAATGTATTAAATGATTTGCTGTAGATTGACATCTTATCGGTCCTTCGTGGAGCAGATCGTGCAGAGCATCACGCCATACCTTCAACCTAAGTCTGCAGGCCTCCTCCTTGGCTCCTCATCGCAGGTTCCCACCAGCAGCAACAGTGCTGCACTGCACTGAAGTTCACCATAGCAAGAGACAGTAATGCAACACCGTTGTTCGGCTGTTCCCGTCCAGTGTGCGATAAGGTGATTCCCTTATTGTTGTCAGCATAGATTCTTCAGAAGTACTAACCAAATCGTCATTTCACTAAAATGCGCTTTGAGATATCAATGCAAGGATAATTCTTTCGTTCTATTTAAATCAGCCGAACACATCACTTATGGGCTCATCTTGATTCACAGACCGAAATTTTTTGGGGGTACAAAAACAATGTAGCATAGGAGCCATTTGGCTTCAGTATCCTTTACTGTTTAGGATTTACGTGCAAGTACATATTAGGGGTCATCTAATTACACATATACCTCCCCAAGCCTATGTTGCATTAGTTACAATGGAAACAATTTGATATGGTAGGCCAGTATGCATCAACAACATTAAAAATGTTTATATGTCTAAAACAGAATGATGGTCCACAACGCAAAGATGGTCCGCAAGGTTAGCAAACCCTATGGTTCTTAGTTTTGCATGGCTATTCGATTCTGCTATAATTTGTTTAGGAGCCACATGTGCATGAGGAATTCTACCGATGGCGGCCCAATGCTATCATGCTACAATGATATATTAATTAATATTAAAGTTTTAAATGTAATCCGTTACATCCAAACATCCTATGCAAGGTTATTGCGGCATTGGTAGCGTAAAGGATTTGCATCTGACAGATCTGTTTGTTTGCTCAGGCCATCCTCTTGCTCTTTGTGGCAGCAGGTTTTTCAAGCTGTGGGTGCACATGGTACCATCTGGGGACAATTGCTTAGTCTATTTTGTTATTGGTTTCCAGCCCGTGCAGTTTTCCAGGACGGATGCTACGTTTTAACACACCATTCTTGCTTTGTGCGCCGTCTGCGTTTTATAGATTGCTTCTGTAGTTTAGCTTATTTAGTGCTAAAAATACGCCTTTTATACTTTGCTGCACCACTGCATTGAAGGGCATTTTTTTTTCTGTCTTTTATGTGTTCACTGTATATGCTGTGCGTGTCCTTTATATATGTTTTGTCCCTGTTATTTTATTTCTTGGTATCTGTTTCTCAGTAGCTCTGTTCGATCATGTAACAAGAATGGATATGGTGTTAGTTTTTCATTTATGTTCCATGTTTTTGGAATTGCATGTTGGATGTTGCTTCCTTCATATATGCAGCTTTCTTAATCTTATTTTGTTGTTAACATAAAGAATTTTGTTTGACACTATTTTCTGTGGTTAAATGTTGTATTTGGCAAGCTAAATATTAATGATGGAACAGATTGAAGCCTTAGCCGAAGAAAGTCAACCTTTGCTCTCTGAAGTTCGTGACAGTGATTTGCTAAAGGATGTGGAGACTATAGCTGAAGGCATGGCTGATGCATCCAGTGATTTAAAGTACTGCTAGAATGCATTGCAATGTAATAGATCTTCTTTAAGTAGTTTTGATTTAGAACCCTTCATTTTTTTTATGGAGTACATTTAGAGTTCAGACTCATCATATTTATTAAACTGATAAGTCTGATTTATTCAATTATAAAAATATGGAGTATGTCTAATTTATTCAATTATCAAATCATTTCGCTTTTAATATAGCTCAGTTTAATGCTAACTCGGCGGGCCATAGGCCCGCCTACTCAGCTAGTTCTATACAACTATCTACAGCACTGTGGTTACGCTACTCCCTTGGTCGGACAACAGACCTAGTCAACCCATTCGCGCGGTGATTAAAATGGGAATGAAATTAGTTACTTCCTCAATTTTTTTTACGCTTTTAACTTTTGAACACGCATTTGATCATTCATCTTATTAAATAAAACTATGCAAATATTATTTATTTTATTACGATTTGTTTTATCATTAAAGATACTTTAAGAATGAATTATTTTTTTTCATGTTTCTACAATTTTTTAATAAGACGAATGATTAAAGGTGTGTATAAAAGTTAAAAACGTCAAACATCAAACAATGGAGATAGTACCACTTCTCTTCTCGTTTTCTCTCTCCTATTTATAAGCCCCTCATGTCCTCTTTCCATTCTAACCACCCCATTTCAATTCTTAAGATTTAGATCCTCGTCAACAAGACACCACTCGGGAGACGCCTCCCAGGCGGCGGCGGCTGAGAAAAAAGTCAAAGGCTCGACGCGGGGAGTTTTCTGGTCCCCTTGCCTCTTTAAGTCCGGCGATCTCACCGGAGTTAGGGAAGTGATGGAGACTCTTCTCGTCTTAAAAATTCAAGTTTTATCAGATCTGTTTTCTTAGGGTTAGGGGTTTGGTGTTCGTCTTGTACCGTGTGATAATAATTTGGTTTTGTAATAATTTCCTCTGAAGATTGTGGCCGCGTGATGTTTGTCTTTGGTGATCTCCGCGACGATGTATTTGTTAGGATTGGTACCGATGATACTCGATCTATTCGTTGGCTATTGGGAGTTGTGTTCCCTGTGGTGGGAATTTTGTGTCGGGTTGTCGGGTAGAGTTACTCTAAATGACGATGTTAGATGTTTTTGTTGGTCTATTGATGCGATCGATGGAAGCATATCAAAGAAGAACGGTGGAGGAGTTGAATTGGGACGTTCATGCATCATCTCTGGCAAGAAAAAGTCATGCCCTGAAGAATGTGCAAATAATTTTTAGTATGATACTAGTGCAAGCAACGTATCATGTATGCTACAAATGCTGGATCCAGGCAAGAGTAATGCAAGCTAATCTCAATACTAATTGTACTAGGTGTTGATTCAATAGATTGTGTCACGTTGTAATAGTTTTTTCGATGATTGTAACCTTTGGTGAATGATTTAATGGAAATTTTATTGTTTTTAAAAAAGATTTAGATCCTCGTCCACCTCTTCCTCCGGTGATCAGCAAAATCACGATCGCATGATGGGGCAAATGCTCTGGGCAGGGTGCAATACCGCAGTATGTGCTTTGCCTACGTGCAAGGCGGCAAGGCCGAAAGAAGAAAGAGACGGAGAGGTTGCCACTCAACCCACCATCATTTTCGATGTAATCATGCGCCGCCCTTGCCCTCAACCCAAGTTACCCAACTGTACAATTCCAGTAACTCACCGTAAATTCCCCCAAAGTGGCACATCCATTTTGGCTTGTCCACGTCATAATTTATTTTATGTTATAGGAGTATTAGCTTTTTATGTATGAGACCTTTCATCCATGAATCTTCACCGGCCCAAATATAGGAATTCCTTCATCTTTAGCAGGAATCGGCGTCCTTTCAACGTGATCGAGCGAGCGCCGATATTGTGCTTTGGAACAAAAATTTACGGGGAAGGTACGTGGCTAAGATAGCTTATTAATGTTAATCTTCTCACCAATATTCCGGACCATGCATGACTATGCTCTCGTTTGGACATCTCACACGAAACACAGGTGCAAGGTTTTCAGTTGGTTATTGGCTTTAATCAATTGATCCTAACCGCAGATCGGTTGCTTGCAACAGGTTGGCCTCATAACCCCTCTTGCCCTCTTATGTCTAGAGTGCTATAATCAATTGATCACCTCATTTTTCGGGGCCCTTTCTTCCGACAACTCTTAAGATACGATACTACTCGCGGCAAGGCTGGGACAACAATCACTTTTCACAAGCGTGCTGGCCATACAATCTTTCAAGTGACGAAAAAGACAAACGATGCAGCACGGGAAAAATGAAATAAGCGTTTGATTAGGTCGGGCGCTTGATTCCAAATATTTTAAAATAAAGTCAGAAGGTAAAACACCTGCCTAATCAAGCACCATATGCGGGATTCCAAACCGTATCCTAATCAATGCATTTAATTATCCTAATTAACACAGTTAATTGTACTTAATTACACGCCATGATTGGAGGCGTTTTCTTCCCGTTTGGACCTACCCCCGAGTCTATCCCGCGCTATATAAAGGGATGGTCACCCGGGGGAGCGGTGACGATCTCTCTTCTGGTTCACTCATCCCATTATTCACACCGATCCTAATTGCGCTGGGAGAGACCTGAAGGGTAGTGTTCGCCTAATGTAGGTGACGTCCAAAAGGACGCCGATTCTTCTACTCGTCTCCGACATATCAACTACACGGCACTAACGGCATAAACAAATTGCAGCCAGTTCATCTATCCCACATAAAAATAGTGACCATATTTAGGCTAAGGCTAATATTTATAATAGATTATTTTCTAGATCATGAAAAGTAAGATCTAAGATTGATCTAACAATAGAATCACAGTAGAGTCAGCGTTATATATGCATAATGCATGCTCTCAAAAACTTCGGTGGACAAAAAAAAAAGAGTTAAACAACCTCGTGCCATTGGCATGTTCCCGAACCCACGTGAACATCACCACATTTCTACGACATGAATACCACCGACTGTTTGCGCCCATGAACCAGAAACGGTTTGGGAGGGGCGGCACCGAGAATCCTTGTCGCGCCGAACTTTTCCTCCCGTCCCCGCTGGTCCAGCCGTTCTAGGGGCCGGCACGGCTGGCTGATCCGGTTCGCCCCGTCCACGTGATCTGATCCCGCGGGCAAGGGAGCAGACAGGAAGACTAATGCCACCTCCGCCATAGTACGTCTTCACACAGGTCCCAGGGGCCCTACCGACACAGTTGGACAGTCCCAACCCTCTGCTGCCGACACAGATCCCCTGGGTACAGTTCCCCGCTCCACAAGCGCCTTCTCTAGGGGTAATACTCTTTTTCAGGATTTCACACTTTACGATTCACATGCACATACATTTTGAAATTGTAGTGTTCTCTAATCTTGCAGGTGTCCGGATCAGCCGCTCCTGCGTTGAATGCTCCACAAGGGGCGGATTCGAGTGCCACAGGATCGAGCGCTGATCAGCTCGCCGAGAGAATGACAGACAGTTTCTTTATGCCCGACCCTCCCTACCATGGTTCGCAGAACCATTAGTCTGTAATTTGTCATTTATTCTAGACTTCTGCAATATTAGGACTCGAATGTGACTTTATACTATTTTGGACTTGTATGTGGCTATTTGGACGATATGGTTGTCAATTGTGCCGTTATGGGATGGATTGTGATATTTTGGGGTATTATTGGTCGTTTTACTATTCGCGAATGATGTGAATGTGTATGTGGTTGAAATTGGTGTTGCCGAGCTCATATGTTTGTGTGCATATTGTCAGAGAGATTGTGTATTGCATATTGTGCTGTGAGATATCTTTTTTTGCAGATTGAAGATGAAATTTCATATAAATTACCAGCAATTTTTATTTCTGAACAAACACAAAGTCGGCGGCTTCATACCAGCCGACGACACAGGTGTGGGGGCAGTGTAGGCGGGTTTACAGAGGCCGACGACACAGGTCCGGTGGGTTGGTCGGCGGCCAACACGAGACCGACGACACAGAGTGCGGTGGGAGGGCCAACTGCCAGCGAGGCTGAACTGGTTATGTCGGCGGCTACAATTTTTACCGCTGACATAGGAATAAGTTTATACCGGCGGTTTCTTTCGTGCCGACGACACAACTCTGGGCTTGGTGGGCTATGCGACCCTCCCCTGAATCGCGCTGTGTCGTCATTATTTTTTGTGGCCGCCGACAATATGAGGCATTGTCGTCCACGTTGTGTCGTCGGACCTTTGTCGTCAGCTAGCCGCCGACATTAGTCTGTGTCGACGGGTTTTTGTTCTATGTCGTCGGTTTTAGCCGTCGATATTGGTGTGCTTTCCTGTAGTGAGTTCACCTCATCAGTCTATAGCCATCTCTAACAGTGCTATGTTAGCTAATTGATTTTGTGAAGGAGAGAGTGTGTGCATAGATATTTGAGTCGTCTCTTGTGCAAGAGTCGACTCTACACGAGAATTAAAAAATTTTGTGTATGAGCAAATTACATATATAAACGTGCGGTCATCTTTACCATTGTATATGTTGTCTTTACAAGCCATCTCTAGTGTTGTCTGTAAGTGATATGGCAATAGTTAGATACAACTGTTGTCTCAACCATTGTACATGCTCTAAGTACATATGTGATGGATTTCAAGGTAGTACATGGAACATCCTAATTTTGAATCCACTACAGATGCTCTAGCAATATATCATGTCGTTTAAGTTGTGTTTGGCTTGCGGTTAGATTTAGGTGTCATTCTCTTTGCCTTATCTAACTTAACTTATTTATAAGACAAAGAATATAAGATCTAACTTAGATTTAAATGGGTTAGCTAGCCTTAGAGCATCACCAACGTAAGACCTAACTTAGATCTCCTTTTCACTATTCATCTAAATTTTTCTTTTTTCAATTTTATTTGCCACAGTACCATATTGGTCTAATTTAGCTCCCCGTTGGTGATACTCTTAACCTAGTTGGATTAGCCTATCCTAGCTCGATTCAAGTTTGGGTCCAACTATGTGCTGGTCATCCAATATTTTAGAAAATATTTGAAATTTTTTATGTCTATTGAAAGTTTGAAACATTTCGTATACTTGTTGGAACATAATATTGATCTGTTGGAACATGGCAAAAAATATTGAAACATACCAAAAATAAAGTTGGAACATGCAAAATGAATGGATGGAATATATCAAAAACTGATAAAAACATTGTACTTCATGGTGGTTTATCCACACCAATACAAAAGATAGATGCTCCACGAAAAAACGATGTTCCAACAAGCAAATCCGAATTATCTATACATACAAGTGTGATGTTTCAAGAGCAAATATCAGGACACACCTCCTCTTCATCATCTTTTTTCTCAAATCCGACGAGCCACCGGGTCGATCAAGCAAGTGGGCCAGGATCTAACACCTAGCTCATTGGGCAGGATCAGGTGGAGGAAGCGAGGGAGGGAGATAGAGAGAGTGAAGATGATAGAAGGAGGTGGAGGAGGAGGACCTAGACGTGGCTCCGTCGGTGACCAGTGAGCTTGGTGCCATCATTCGATGCAAACATGTCAGCGAGGTAGCACAGTCGTGGTACTTCCTTGCAGCTAGCACGTGGTTGTTTCACGAACTCAACTAGGGAGTTAAATTAACCTGAAACAAACAAGGCCTAAATTACGGTCGACTCCGAGCATTCGTGTTCGCACTGTCAACAAGCAAGTGAACAGGTGGAGCCGTGGGGGGAGCAGGACGCAAGTGAATAGGTGGAGGAAGCGGGTAGTCCGATTGTATCGGACGTACGATCGATAACGTTTCCCTTCAGGTTTTATGTCTAGCAATTAATCTAGATAATCTGCAATGTTTGTTGGGTCAGTGGGGTTAGTAGAGACTAGAGAGGTATTGAGTTATTCCATCACCGGCTAGGTTAGCCAATCCTAAGTTAGCGGGGTTAAATGGTGTTGACCAGATTAACTTAATCCCATCTAATCTAGGAGTGCTTGGTAGATTAAGTCCTTAATTCGTCCTTTAACCCCCAAACAGACAACAACTGTCTCTATCAATATGCCATATACAATGATTATCTTCAAACCACCGTCTGGCTACCCCACCCTGAGGGCCACCTCTACCACCCCCAAGAAGCAATCAAAGTGAAGTAAGGCCTTGTACATTTCAGCTTAGTGTAGTGTAGTGTGCGTTTCAGCAAAATTTTTATATAGCATATTTGGTGTAATAATTTGTAATGATTTTTCTCAGGTTTTTAATAGTTGTCATAAAGATCCTAAAACTATTTTAATTTATTTTTTTAATAATATTTAAACTACTTTTTAAATACTCTCAAATTTAAGTTGAAATGTACAAGGCCTAAGTTGGACTCTGGAGTCCGCCCATGCTAATCCAAGATTACGCCTTCTTCTTGCTCGGGCCGTTCAGGCAATGGAATGAATCCCGGATGGACGGCACAATAGAAGCCCCTGATCTACACAATACTGAGATGCAGCCTAAAACTATTTAAAAAACTTTCCCGTGCTTTTCTAGTTCAAATATATAAAAGCTAGAAAATAAATGATGGTCCACAATTACATGTGCTCCATCCTCTCTCATCCCCCTCCAAATCACCCGCAATGAAAAAGAATGGGGAAGTCGTCTGGGCAGATGAACTACCGGCCAGGCGACTACCATGAAGCAAAACCATAATCTCATTTATCTACTCATTGTCTTTTTGCCTTCGCTCGGTAGTTCCATAGCCGGTTTTTGCGGACGCTTTTTAGATCAGAAGGAACCACTAATGAGTAATGACCACCACGTTCATTTCATTTTCTGCGATCTTATTTTTATTATACTGACATCAGCATGACCCAAACGTTTGATATAATGGTTTTCATCAAACTGATTCGTGCCATTTTCCATTTAAAACTTTAAGTGAACGACATCTGATTTTTTGGAGTGAGCGAACGTACTTAAATATTCGATCAAAGAGAATCTTGTGGAGAGCACACACTATCTGCTCCTCATATATTTGCTTTTGTGTGAGATGGCATCTCGCACTCTGATATACCTGTAGCTTTTGTCCGTTGTATCAGCAGCAGCACGGCAGCACCATACGGTGGTGCCAATGTCAGTCAGAGCCCATGGCCGTTAAATAAATATAAGAGTATCTCCAATGGTGCCATGTCAGCTAACCATAAGACTTTCAACTCAGTCTTTTGCTTATGTGGAGGAGAGAAGAAAAGTGTGCTAGCTACTATCTTACAGCTAGACTATAACTGATTCCAAAGCATTTACCATCTATTACATATGGGAGTCACATTTAATCTTATAGATAATGTTATAGCTAGCCTATTGGAGAGATTGTCTATATGCTAACTATAGATGACATGTCCACTTCTTATAGCTAGTGATTAGCTGCACCATTGGAGATACTCTCTCTATCTCCAATGGACATGAAAAGAAAGCGCATGCAAGCAAAAGTCTCACGGAACTATGAAAGATACTCTCTTTCTGAAAGCTAATTAGAGAGAGAATTTTTTATACTGGGCTCATCATTCAGTGAACAACCGTGGGTATCGACCCACCGGCTAGTCGAAGGAGATTGATGCTCTCCTTTGCAACAACAAAAAAAGTGTCAAAGTCAAGGGGATATCCTCCACGTTGTACGATGGATTTTTTTTATTGAGACCACTATAAAAGTTCATTTTGTATTATTTATCATCTGGCAGTAGCATCTTCGTTATTTACCATTGCAACCGCCCGATAATTGTCCAATATGCTATAAGTAAAACTGATTTTTTTTTTTACTTAAACTATATAAACATGTAAAACAGCACTAAAAAAAATACGGTGATATGAGATATCCAATACTTCTGTTTCGTTTATATAAGTTTCGATGTTAAATTTACACTTAAAAACATTTGTAACTATATTAATTTCAAAAAACAACAAGATATTGATACAAATCGTTGAATACTTATTAACTCTATGAATTTTTTAAATGCCTACACCATTAAACAAAAAATGTCAACGAAACACATGACACTAGTACTCATCAGTGTCGTCTAAACCTGCAATGTATCGGTATTGAACCAATATTAAATTTTAGATGCAAATGTTAAAAAATATTTTTACCGATGTTCGCAATCAGTAATGAGAACATCTAAACAAATTTTAAAAAATTAGACATTGAGCTTGTTTTGCACCCTAGCAGCGAGCCTTCTCGTGTGCTATGCTTTTGTGTGATGCTCAGAGCCTAGATAGCAGAGAGGAGAGGGGGAGGTGCCGGTGACAAACGCTGGGTCGTGATGTACCGTGTTGGGCCCAAAGAGGGGAGAGGGGAAGGTGCCGACAATGAGCCATGCTGCTTTGTGTCTTGTGTGTGCTGTTGCTCACCCATAGAGGAAAGGAGATAGAAGGTATGCTTGATAGAGGGACAAAAGGATATAGTGGAGGATAGGAAACGACAGGAGGGGAGAGGGAAGAGATACTGGGAAAGATGAGAGAGAGGAGTAAAGAGGTAGTAGTAATTTTCAGTCACCAAGTGTGCTTTCATTTTTGGGATCCTGACATATTTTCAGTTTCTGCGTCCGTTTTATATATGAACCGACTCTAATGTAATTATTATATGGCACTGTCATCTCCTCTCTTTTTCTTTGCTCAATGCTGTTGCAGGTGCCATGTAAGCGAAGAGGATGTGGTTTGCACATAGATGCCCTAACTGATGGCATAAGAGATAACAAAATCTACATTAAAATGTAGTTTTTTTTTGAAAAAAACTACTACCTCCGGTCACAAAAAGAAGTCGTCGTTGTCTTTTGAACACGCCTTTGACCATTCGTCTTATTCAAAATTTTAGTTCAAATATGTAAAAATATAAGTAATACTTAAAATACATTTAATAATAAACCAAATCATAACAAAATAATTAATATTTATATAACTTTTTTAAAAACGAATGGTCAAAGACGTGTCCAAAGCGACTTCTTTTTGTGACCGAGGGAGTATATGGGTCATCTCTTTGAATATGTTTATACTTTTTTTAGAATTTTTTGGTGATTTAAAATCATTTGGGCTAATTTATAATTCTGAATTTTTGATCCCGCTCCTGAACGGTTTAGCAATTTTTCATGATTTTTGAAACCTTGGTCAGCAAGATCAACCGGCCGTCCTCTCCTCAGTGTCTCTCCCAAGTCTAGTACTAGTAAAACATTTCTCAAAAGGAAAGTCCTGTAAAACATCCGTTGAAATGCCCGTGAGTTTAAAAGCTGCCCTGTCTGTCTATAGTACGACAAGCCGGAAAAAGAAAATGAACGGCAAAAGTCATAATCACACGAGACGTGGACGTGGCAGCAACGCAACACAACACACGCACTACTCACCAAATTCAGCAATGCTTTTTTCATTCCGCATCAAATAGCCCCTCGAAAGGCACCCATTTTCACCCGATTCTTGGAGCATACATATAGCTTGCTTACTACCAACCGATGGATGGGCTGCCTCGCGACAGGACAGGCGCATAGGAAATGCGGCACCAAACACACATGCCCGGGGGGGTGTAAAAAAAAATTCTGCCTCCGCTGCTTTCCCCCACCAAAAGAAAACGTGCTCCCACTCCCAGTACCCACCTTGCCCGTACAGAGACGACGCACATGGCCATCTCATGGCAGCGATTGACCGTCTTGACTCTTGAGAATCATTCCCTTCGACTCTTTTCTATGGATGGCGAAGGTTAAATGGGCTGGCACAACATACGATATTTTGATCTGGTCTGAAGCACGGCACGGTCCAGTTGGCTGTGCCGTGTTTGGATTGAAGGCTAGGCCCGTGGACCGACATAGGCATGGCACGATTAGTTTTTGTTTTGTTTTCATTTAATAGTATGTATATTAGAGGACCGAGCCTAGCTCGGTTGGCAAGAGTCCCGGTTGTGGGAGATGCCTGTCACGAGTTCGATTCTCAAATCAATACTCGTGAGCCTCACCGGGACCGAGCGTGTGTGTGAGTGTGTGTTGCTCGGTAGACGTGTTTCGAGATTGCTCGGGCAGCCTCAGCTGCGTTTGAGCACGCGGTTAGCATGGGTGCCCACACGAGTTCTTACATGACAGATGAAGCAGGGAGCTGCGGGAAAGAGTAAAAAGGGGAAGAACAACGAGACCATGCTAGTGAAGAAAGAGCCAAGCGGTGCAGGAGGCAAGAAAAAGAAGGAGAAGCAGGGGCAGGGAGCTGCAAGAAAAGGAAGCCGAGGCAAGAAAAAGAAGGAGAAGCAGGGGCAGGGAGCTGCAAGAAAAGCAAGCCGAAGAACGGTGCAGGGGGCACGAGGAGAAGTAGGGGCAGGGAGCTTGTCACCAAGAGAAGGGCATATGTTCAGCCCCCCTAGTAGAGGGTAGGAAAGTTGTAAACATGAAAAAAAAACCTTGTAATATGTTTCCATTTCAATGAAATGGAAATCGGGGATATTTCCCTTGTTGAAAAAATAGTATGTATATTAGAACAGACTATAATGAAATATATACAAACGAACAAATTTTCTACTGGCTAGCAGAGGTGGAAATAAGACTTAGATCTCAGGTTCAAAGCCTAGTGCGGACAAGGCCTTGCTCTAGTGGTAGAAGCTGCAGTGGCAGCACTACCCACCAGAGTTCAAACCCCAGGTTTGGCTCTGTGTGTCGCATTTTTCTAGGAATTTTCTAAAGTCGTAGGGGTACACACATGCATGCGCCTTGATGCCTAATTGCAGTCCCTTGGGGCAGTCGCTGCTTCTAGCATGTGTTAGGGTGCATGCGTGTGCGTGCGTGTTAGTTTAGAATTTAGGAGTTAGGGAGTGAGTTGTGTGCGCTTTCCTTTTACCCTTAAAAAAAGCCTAGTAGCCTTATTTTTGCCTATTTTGAGCATATTTCCTTAGCCATTTGATAATGGGCTGATGTGGCCCACCTAGCCCGTCGTGCCTCGTGTCAACCCGGCACGGCTTGGCAGGCTATCGTGCGGTGCCTAGGCCTTGGCCTCAGGCCATGGGTTGGTATGGCACAGCCGAGTTTGTTAAATGGGTTGACGTGGCCCATCTAGCCGTTTGGCAGGCTATCGTGTTGTGCCTGGGAGTTGGGCTCGAGCCGGGCCGCCTGTTTGGCCATCTATACTCATTTCCTTCACGCCCGTCGTGCCTTGGGCCGGCCCGACCTGGCTTGGCAGGCTATCATGCCATGCCTGGGCCTTGGCCTTGGCCCATGGGCCGGCACGGCATGACCCGTTTCTCAGTCATGCCTAAACGGGCCCGTGCCTAGTCGGGCCCGAGCCAGGTAGGGCCGCTCGTTTGGCTATCTATACTCATTTCCTTCACCTATTTCTCCCCACTGAACAAGAGAATTGCCTTGTCTTTTGTCATCAGGTTAGGTTTTTTATAAACTGATCAGTGCATGCAAACTAATATATTATCAGAATATGAGGTCACGAGTTTGAATTCCTACCAACGCCACATCCGAGGTCTGAGAGTCTCCAGAAGAAGAAGAGTACTGAATAAATGAATTGCCTACCTTTTTTTTAACCAGGTTAGGCTTTTTGGTTTAGGTCGGTGCATGCAACTTAATACTTGTGCATCAAATTCCTTTTCTACATTTCTTCATTGTGCTTAACAACATCCCTTCAAGGGAAATGACAACCTTTATATAGTGTCAATATTCTAGAGTTTGGTAGGCCCACGAGTAGATCCATCCCTAGTTGAGTCTAGTCTTGGAATGACGACCTTTATATAATGTCAATGTTTTTTGACATAAATAGTCACACTATACAGATTTCTCTATCGTAGTTCACAACATCCTTTGAAGGGGAATGACTAATATAAAAGACCGAATCATTTTTAAAGTGGTGGACGAGAATTTCTTCAGAAGAACGGTGGAAAGAATCTGTAGGGACCGGTGACGAAAACGTGGAGCTGGGGTAGTGCCGTGCATCAGTGCATGCATCATGCATTCATGCATGCATGCTCTCGTACAAAGGTACTTGGAGCTAGGATCGGATCCAACAGTGGCAGCCCCCACGAGGCCCCGAGCACATGCGCATGTCCTATGCGCACACATGCTCTGCTCTGCTCGAAAAGGCATGCGTGCATGCATCATGCAGGCTCCTCGCTCGCCTCGTTTCCTATGGTTTTTAGTACCTAGCGTTCGGCGGAAGCGGAACCATGAGCTGAGCGCAGCGTATTTCTTTACGATCGTCGTGTACTCGTGTGTTTGGTGTTGCTGTGAAAGCAGGTGCCACTAGAATCCTATTCCCTTTTGAGGAGACCTGCCATCTGATGACTATCCTCCCCTGTTTTTTTTATATGGTGACACGGAAAAGCTATGCAAAGCGAGGTAGCAAGCATGCCCGATCAGTCGAAACCCTGCTCATGAGCCGTCACATGCTATATGGTCGCTACAGCCGGATCTCTATTGCATCGAACAAGTTTTGGCACAAAATCGAAAGCCCTGCTCATGAGTCGTCACATACTATACGGCCACTATAGCCGGATTTCGATGGCACCGAACAGGTTTCGTTCTCTAATGCAATGGCCGACCACCTCGCAATGATTGATGCTGTCCGTGTAAAAAAAGGCCACGCGCAAGAACATCTTAATTCTGTAACTTTGAATACGCGCCCTGTTTCTAAGAGCAGCATCGGAGCAACGAATTTCTGATTTGGAGTTGAAAAGAAGAACATACATTCATTCACGCTGACATGCACTGTCTTTAGTGGCGGCTCCCTTTTACCCAAGCGAAGAAAGATCGTTTAGCCTAATCCGATCAGTGTTGCTGAGCATGGTCCAGCCCAGGCTGGCCCTGGAACCGGATCTCAGGATTCAAAAAATACAGGGGTTTATGAGTAAACTCTAAAACATTTTTGTTGATTCAATAAGACTAAGGGTACATTTTTTTAGGCCGATCTAAACGGTTGAATAGCTGAAATGACTAAACTTCGAAAGATTATTGAGGTAGTTTCAAGATTCGAATTCATTTTGTTTAACTTGCTTTTTAAAGTGTTATAACCTACCTTTAAGATAGAAAAAAAACAGATTCAAAAAATCCAGAGCGTGTGCCTTTTCAAAACGTAGATAAATCGTTAAGTAGATAGATCGTTAAGCAGTTAAGCCCCAAAGAACAAAGTCTAGGTATCCGTGAAATAGTTATTATATGTACATATGGATAGCCGCTCGATTTATTGGACATCCGTGCGACACAAATCCTCAGACAATTGTAACGATTCCCATATGCACGTGTAACTCCATGTACACGTGGCGTGAATTTTCCCAGCCTAGCTAGCACACTGACCAAACTGATAAACTGAGCGCTGGTCTTGATCGAGTAAGCTCGTAGATTACAGCGGCTTTGCGTTTGCGTGATCTGACGGCGTTCGGCTTCGAGGCAAAGCAAGCGAGCTGATCTGATGATATGATCGAACGTGATGAACGGTGAGGATGGAGGAGGCCGTTTGATTAAGGTGACTTTTGCGGGCGCTGGCCGGTGCCACGCGCTCGCCGGCGCACCCTGACCGGCATGCCGCCGGCGAAGGTAGCGGTGAGCCCGGGCGCGAACTTGGGGCGGCGGGAACTCCGGCCGACGGCGTTGATGTCGAAGCTCTGGACGACGGCGGCGATGACGGTCTTCATCTCCATGAGGGCGAGCTCCTTGCCGATACAGACGCGCACGCCGCCCTGGAACACCGGGTAGCTGAACGGGCTCTCCGGCACGAACCGGCCGCCGCGGAGCCACCGCTCCGGCCGGAACTCGCCGCAGTCGGGGCCCCACACGGACTCCATCCGGCCCATGGCGTACGCGTGGTAGGTCACCCGGGTGCCCTTCGCCACCGGCGTGCCGTCCGGCAGCGTGTCCTCGCCGGCTGCGAACTTGGAGTCGAACTGCACCGGCGGGAACAGCCGCATGCACTCGTACAGCGCCGCGTGCAAGTAGTGCATGTCCTTGAGCTTGTCGTGTTCGTCTCCGCCTCCGGCGAAGCGGGAGACCTCGTCCCGGATCGCCGCGGCGACCTCGGGGTGGTCGGAGAGGAGCAGGAAGAAGGCGGTGAGCGCCGAGGCGACGGTGTCGCGGCCGGCGAGCATGAAGCTCACGACGATGTCGCGGAGGTACTTGTCATCGTTGATGGAGCCCATGAAGCGCGACAGAAGGTCGTCGCCGGCGGCGGCGGGGGCGCCGAGCTTGCGACGCTGCCGGATGACCTCCGCGGCGAGGGCGTCGACGAGGCGGATCGCGTCGCGGAGCTCCCGCTCCTCGCCTATGTTGAGCAGCCGCTTCAGCTTCCACAGCACGTGCACGGGCGCCGTCGCGCGCCGCGCGGAGAGCATCGATGCGGTGTCGAAGGCGTCAGCGAACGCCGACATCGGCAGCGAGAGCTCTAGGCAGCCGGGGTCAAGGCCGAAGGAGATCTTGCAGATGCAGTCGAAGGCGAAGCGGCGGAACACGTCCTGCAGGTCGAGCAGCTCGACGCCGCCGGAGGCGGAGGCGGAGTGGAGCAGAGGGATGAGGCGGCAGCGCAGCTCGGAGGCGACGGCGGCGGCGGCGAAGGCACGGAGAGCCGGCGCGGCAAGCTCGGCGGCCGCGAGCTTCCGCTGGAAGAGCCAGGCGTCGCCGTCGACGTTGAAGATGCCGCGGCCGAGGAAGTCGGCGAGGATGGCGGAGAAGGGCGCTCCCTTGGGGTAGTTGTCGAAGCGGCGGCGGAGCATGTGGTCGACGGTGGCCGGGTTGGCGGTGAGCACGTTTCCGAGGACGTGGACGTGCACCGTCCGACCAGGCGCGCAGCGCAGCAGGTGCGCGTACCAATCGCAGAGGTTGTCGAACTCCGCCGCCCACGACGCCGTCACGTACGCCTCGCACACCGCGCACGCGCACCACCACGGCGGCCGCAGCCGCAGCGTGGCCAGCAGCACGGCCAGCACCACCGTGCACGCCGCCGAAGCGAAGAACACGGCGGCCACCTGCGGCTGCAGGGAGCTCGCCAGCGCGTGAGCCGCGACGTGTAACGTGCTGGCATCCGAGCCCATGACGAAGAATCCTGCAGGGTATTTTTCCCTCTCTTCCTCTCTCTCTCTTTTTCGCGCGTGCGCGCGCTGTACGGGTGCCGAGACTACAGCGTGCGCGTTTGAGATGTGGCATTCTCGGTGCACACCGTTTTATGCAGGATGAAATTAAACGTTTGGCTGTTGTCGTCCGGCTAAGAAAGAGCTTTCCAAACTTCTGAAATTTTTTTGCGGTGTCTTGGTACCAGTTGCCTGGATTTTGTACATGCGTTCTTGCAAACAAGTTGGGCTGCAGCTACTCTTCGTTGCAGTGTGTTCAGAATTTCGGAGCAAAGCAAAATTGACTGCTAAAAAAATCAACTGCCCTCACATCTAGAATTCAGGCGCCCACCATTTAGCGAGTGTGAACCTCCCCCTCCCTCTCCTTTTTCAGAAACCCCACTCCGCCTCCTTTTTCAGAAACCAAGGCGCTGGTGGATTAGGGAGGTGGTTGGGGCTGGGCAGTTGGGATGAGATCCAATGGCTGAGGATTGATGTTTGCATTTTTGCACTGAATACTCTTTTGCACTGAATATGTTGCCATAAAAATTAGAGACGGTGGTATTTGCGACTCCAACATTTGCGATTAATAATTTACCGTTCATAAATTAATAATATGTAGCCGTATGATCCACATGTTATTGATACGAAGAGTGACAAATTTTTAAATATCACATCTTAGCAATGACAAATAATGAATTAATCCATTCCGTATGTGAATATAAATTTACATGTATATGTGGGAGCCATTGGATCTGACTGGGATTCATGCGGCGTGGACCTCAAACCGGATCTAATGGCTCTCCATAGTGCAAGTCTACTTGGTTTTCCCATAATTATATGAGAAAATACCCTGTATGCCATTGGAAAAATGAAAATACTCTGTATGTCACTGGGCCCACATGTTATATACTCAGACGGCCCCACATGTCATACAAACAAGATGACATACAAGGGATTGGAAATTTTTTTAGTGGCACGCAGGAAATTGTCCTATATGCCAAAATGTGTAAATAATAATTTAATAATACTAGCTATGTGTGGTGTTTTGAAGCATCAACATGTGCCTAGATGGAGTAAATCGTATATGGTGGAATAGGAGTTCAGCGTAGTAGACAATAGTAGAGTATATGACATAGTTTGCACCACCTATTTTATCGGTTTGTTTTGACCTCATGCATGCTACCTCACTATAGGAAACGGGTGGAGTCTCGAGTGTGTTTGTAGGTCTCGACGGCCAAAGAAACACACTCGAGACAAATAACATATTCAAATTTTCTAAGTATTAACGATACTTTGTAGGTTTGAGGATTACATGCTCGCCGTGCGGGTTAAACACACAACAGACCAAGAGCCAACGCGCCTTCAAGTCGAGACTCTAGAGGGAGAGGGAGCAAGAGAGGGAGGAGAATAGGCAGATGAGCAGGCGATGCGGGAGAGCCTAAGGACGACGGAGGAGGCACGAAAGAGGCAAGAGGAGGAGATTGCTCGGCAGTGAGCTGAGTTTGAGGCTAGGATTGCATATTTGGAGAGCCTATCTCGACTGGCTGGGTAATGTCTCTAAATTTTTAAATTTTCATCCACATGCAAATTAGTATTAAATTCATATCTGACATGAACATTTTTAGGCTGGACCGAGCAATACCAGTGGCGGCCAGGGCTTTTACGGGGGTCCGCCACCGTATCGCAGTGGATACGGGGCACCACATCCCTACCAGAGCTACTATGGGGCCCCGCCACTCCTACCGGGTGGCCAAGGTCCATACGGTGCACCGCCTCCCTAGCAAGGTCTCTACGGCGGCCCGACTGCCCCCACCCGGTGACTACATGGGCCCACCTCGCCCAGAAGGTGGCTTCCAGTTTGTTACTGAGGCGGTATGTCACTACAACTTAAATCATGTTGTATATTTTATTTCGACGCAACTTTTTAACTAATAAGCTTATGTTTGCATTTAGGGTTCTGGTTCAGCCGCCCTACAGTAGCTCATGGACAGGTGGGAGTCGACACATCGGACAACCAGGAGGTCGACTTCGTCAACAACCTCTTCGACGGTGCCCCGCCATTGTTTACCCAGCCGACCCTCCCCACGTCGAGTCAGCCCCCTTCAAGCGATCCTTAGGTTTACTATATATGTGCGACCATTTTGCTTCTTTTCATATTCGAACTCTCTTGAACATCGTGGATGTTTATATTTGAAAGTGAATGTACGTAAGTATTCGTGTGAATGTGCAATTATGGTCGCATATATGTGCGATACTGGGGATTTTGTAAATTGTGGGCTTTTGGGTTTGCAGGTGCAGTTGCTGCTGGTGGTGGGAGTAGCAGCAGCTGCAATTTTTTGTTTTTTTCAAAATATAAAATCAGTGTTTTTCTGGTAAGAGATACTCTCGACGGCCGTGGACCAATCCGTTGAGAGTAAAACGAGTCCTAGCCAGCACGCAAACTGCGGTCAATGCTCGCAGTCTCGTTGGCTTGGTCCACGACCGTCGATGATAAGGCGTACCCCTGCTCACTGTTTCGTGTGGGGCCACTGAAATATATATCGACGGCTTAGAAATGGTCACCGAGACAACACTGTCAGGCCGAAAACGGCATCTGGGCGAGTAATCACGACGGCTATGGTACTGGCCGTCGAGATAACTTCTATCGGCTGTCAAGATTGTTCATCTCTCTCGACGGAGCTGACTCGACGGCCGTGTCTTGACGGCCAGCCGTCGAGACTAGTTTGTCCCAACGGCTTGGTATTTAATATCGATGGTTTGGACCATCGAAACTACTGTTGTTTCCTATAGTTTCTTAATGCACAGTCCTTCTTTACTTTCCATTAATTCTTTTGTCCCTTGTTCTATATATCTCCTTTTGCATACTGGCATTCTTTTCAAAAAAATTCATGCACTGTCCCTTGGGCGTTGAAGTTGATTGGGGTTTGGGCCACCACATAGGCATGGGCTCGTTGTATCGACGGTACATATGCTTGATGTATTCCTTATTGTTGATTGTGGATAATCGGTTAAAGACGAATTTGATCATCTGGTTTGCGTCCCAAGATAATTTCTTTGTTCTCCAAAAACTAAAATGGCTACTTACATATCATTGGCATATCAATATCTCTAAAAATATAATGGATGGCATATAACATACACATGGAATTTTGAGTGTTCCAAAGCCAATTTTACCTTTCGTTTTTTTTAAAATCATGAACACTTCTATCCTTATGTCGGAGATGCAGTGCAAATGGCCACTTCTTCCTTATCTTTTTCACCTACCTGTGTCCCAATAATTCCCTCTCCCTCCATTCCATTTCTTCCTTCTACAACACTGAGAAGATCTATGTGGGAACAATGTTCTCGGCCACTCTGGTGCTGCTGCTCATCGACCATCGACACCCTAACCTCTCTCCTATGCCCCCTCTCTCTCCTCCTATTTTTTTTTGTGTCTTCCATGCAGACGATGATGCAATCAAAGCCATCTATGACGCAATGCCATTTAATGGTGCCAACAAGCAACAACGATGAAAGGTTCACCTAAAAAAGGGACCAACACAAAAATACCAATGTCAAGAGAGGTGCACAACAATAACGAGGGATTCATCAGATGTACATGATATATGACAGGCTTGCAACATGACACATTCATTCAAAGTAGATGAAAAGGAGAGGGGAAAATGCACATGAGCATACAAATAAAACCGGTTGTGACAATGGCAGCATGAATGTAATGTATGAAACAAAAATCAATGGTAGGTCGGGAGAGGATCAACAATAGTGGCTATAGTGCATGGTGCATGAGGATCACACAACATGACACCGACCGTAATAGGTACAAGAGAAAGAGAGGCAATGGTGATCCCCTCCCATCTTCCCGGGATCTCCTCATCCCCTTGCCACCCTAGCCCCAACATCCTTCTTCATGGGACAAAGGAATGTGACAGTGGAGTGGCGACTGTGGTAATGACCAATGGCATGATGAGCAACAACATACATGGAGGAAAAGGGAGAGAATGGGGGGGAACTCTACGTGGTTTTAGATTGGGTTGAGGGAGTCCGTGGCAGCGTAATAATGTGGGCCTAAGAAGGTGTGTCTCCAGCACAGTGGAGACATGACTCTTGTTAGAATAAATGGGCTTAGCCCATATATTAGAATAATTCCTAATAATCTCACTGGCTCATGTATGAAAAGTGTGGGAATCCTTTCGTAACATACTACTAGTGGGATGAGTCATCAACTTAAATAGTGGACTAGTGTGCTCCACCCCCACCAACTCATGTGGAAAAGAGAAAAAGGGAGAACCGACACACGTGCTTGCTCACCTTGCCTCGCCAGGCTCACACTTGGGCTCAAGCTAGACCAAGGCATGTGCACGACGGCTGCATGAATGGTCCGCAGAAAATCGAGTCTTCATGCTTGCGCACTTCCTAAGTTGGTATTAATAAAGAAAGATGGGTCTTGACCCTGATATGGTAGGCTCCTGACATGTAATCAACGACTTTCTTACACTACTCTAGTAATTTTCTTCACCGGCGAGTTATCCTCTCCAAAATCTTATCGCTGGCAGAAGATATCCTTCTGATACAAGGAATAAAGCTTATAGTAATTTGTCGTCACTAGCGAGTCATTTCAACCCGCAAAAAGGATGTCCCTCTATGAATCTTCCTATAAATACCATAAGAGCACCCCAATAGATGATGAGCTTCAACCTATTGCCTTCTCCACCTTGCTATGTTGTCACAAAATAGCTTGCTCTATCCCGCTACTTCGGCGTGAATTAAAGAATGGGAGAGCAGTTCTTCGAAACCCCATCGCCGTTGAGATCCTGCACTGGGAGATGACGGGTAAGGCTTTCAGAAAGCGCCAGGTGTGACTACTCGCTACTGTCTACTTCCACTATGTTGACCACTTCCTTTACACCATCACCACAATCTTCTTCAGCAACACCTTCGCCATGACGGGGTCGTCGTCATCTCTTTCATGTTCAGGGAAGATTGATACATGCTATATCTTTTGAGCGAGTTATTTTCTTGTTGCAATTTAACCATTGCAATTGTGCATGAGTGTGTGTGTGTGTCTCTCCCCAAGGGACATGTGTATCTAGTTTATAATTGTGATTCTTGTTTAATTGGTTGTCCCAGTTTGTCATGATCTATTGTGTGATTAAGTTAAACCTAAAAGTGTTCTTATCTCCAACAACTCCGAAGGTGTTCCAATGAAAAGGTGGTAGAAGATATCCATGGTGATGAGAGGTAAGACATCAAAGAGGCTACTAAACCCGAGTTGTGCGATAGGACAGCAAAATGGAGTGGGGTAGGGGTGTGGGGGATGAGGAGGGAGATGGAGGGTCGTTGCAGTTTGGTGGCTGAGAAGGAGGAGAGAGAGAAAGAAAGGAGGAAGGTGCACTACAGAATCAGTATCAGTATCGGCGGCTAAAGCCGCTGACACAGGTCCAAATACCGTCGATATTGACCTGTGTCGGCGGCTAGCCGCCGACAAAACCTCGCCGACGCTGCCTGGCCGACATAGGTTAACTATGTCGGCAGCCCCGCCGACAAAATGGAAACCTGGAGAAGAAAGGTGAGAGGAGATAAAGGGGAAAACAGTCTGAAAAAATTGACTTGGTTGTCTAATCACACAAAATTTGTGTGTTGAGATAGCAAAACTCCATGATTCTAATTTCATAGAAGGTGGATCAACAAGATGCCAATGCTGGAGGTGCATCTTCTTCGAGGACTCCGCCGACCGTTGGAGACTTTCTTGCCTCAGGAGGCGATGCTGGTAGCGGACATCGGTTCAACACTACCCCTCCAAGTTGATGTTGTTCACTATCTTCTGATGCATATGTGCGGACATTGCTGTGTGTGTGTAAATTTGTTGGTGAATGTGTTGTTGACGCTTGACATGTTAAGACTATGTTGAATAATATGTGTGCGACAATATGTATGTTGAATAACACATTAAGACTATATATGTTGGCATGTTATTTGTGTACCAATTGAGTTGATGATGTATTTGTCAATATTGAGATGCTAGAACATGTGATGATGGATGTCTATTTCTATTAGATATGATGATGCATGCTTCTTGTTTATATTTACTGTTCGCTGGAAATTAAATGGCCGAAAATTAGAATGGTTTAGCTAAACAGCAGCTCCAGTATTTACGTCGGCTAGGCTGGCCGACGTAAATACTTGGGATACGGCGGCCGACGTAAATACTTCGAGCATGGGTCGGCCGTATTGCCCAGTATTTACGTCGGCTAGCCTGGCCGACGTAAATAGTCCACCTGCCACGTAGCGCAGCCGTGCGGATCCGACTTATTTACGTCGGCCGGCCCGGCCGACGTAAATAGAGCATGTGTATTTACGTCGGCCAGCCTGGGCCGACGTAAATAAGTGTGCCACGGTGGCATCCGCCCTCCGACGGCAGGTATTTCCGTCGGCCATTGAGCCGACGTAAATAAGTGCTATTTACGTCGGCGGCCGACGTAAATACACTTATTTAAGTCGGTATTAATACGTCGGCTTATTTACGTCGGTCTACCGACGTAAATAGCTATTTACGTCGGTTTTGCATCTATTTACGTCGGCTCTGGCCGACGTAAATACCTCGGTTTCCTGTGGTGCATTTGTGTTAGATGAGTGTCACTGTCGGTGTAAGCACCTGAGACAGATTCCTAACCTTTTATCTTTCAAACAGTTAAGCACAAAGAGCACGATATAATTTCCACCAATCATGTTTTTGCTATGATTCATTCGTTAGACATCCGTGCACATAAATTTCCACCGATGGGAGCTTGAGACCGAGCTAGGACTCAGCTAAGACCCGATTGGATAACTAAGTGAACGCGACAAAAATGGCTTAAAGGGCATCCAGAAAAATCACGTTAAAAAACTGACGGATAGAATCTAACAGTTAAACAGACACTGGTTAGTTGGGTCGTGGCGAATAAATAAGCTGAAAATGATTTGAGTATTTCAAAAAAAAAAACAAAACCCTCGTCTGCTCCTACTTATTTCCTTACAATCGGCGCCTCATCTTCCTCTGCCTAGGGGTGACAATGGGACTTGTTCCCCGATCCCCGATGGGAATGGGTATGGAGAGAAGTTAACCCCGCGGGGATGTAAATGGGGAAAAACTATTCACCGTTGGGGATGATGGGGACGGGGACAGGGACAGGGAAAATTTTTTCCGCAGGGACCCGATTGGGGACCCGAAATTAGTTTAATCTATTTGAACTGTTAGGTCGCAAACATGTCATCTAGCCTATTACATCCATATTTTCATATACGCATCAATTGAATCTCTAAAGAATACTTACTCTATTTTTTCTTCTCTCTTAACATGATTTTAGCGTAAAAATGGTGATAAGTGTTTTCCTTTTGTGTGTAATTTTCGCAGGGATGGGTCCCCAACGGGCCCCGCCACCCGAACGGGGATGGGGAGTTTTTAATCCCCGCGACGGGGAACGGGGACGGGGACAGGAAAAATTTTAGGTCGCGGGGACGGGGATGGGAAAGCACCCCTACCTCTGGCCAGCTCCTCCTTCAGCAAGATAGCAATCGCCTCCTCGTCCTCCCTAACCAGTCACCCCACTCCTCCATCCCAGTCGGTCGCCCATCCCCCTCCCCTCATGCATCTTCTTCTTCGTCCATTTTCCCTATCTCAATCTCTCCCTCTTTCCAAAAGGTAACACTCTGCTTTGCTCCTACTCATTCCCCTACAATTGGCCCCTCTTTTTGCTCTGCCCCACTCCTTCTTCAACGACTGTCTTCTCGTCCTTCCTCAGTCAGTCACCCCACTCCTCCATCCCAATTGGTTGTCCATCCCTCTCTTCCCATCCAACGATCCCCCTCTTCTCCTCCCATCCCCTGTTAGCAGCTGCCCCTCTTCTCTCATTTTCACTCGATTGTTCACTCTTTCCCTCCCCTCCACCTCGGTTGGTCACTCCTCTTCTATAAGTGTCCCCTTCCCCTCTTCCTCTCATTTGTGCCACACATCTTGGTATCGCCACCGTTGTTCGTTAGTGTTAACACTCATTATTATCACTAGCCACACCAAGAGTTCGAGTACCACAATGCCCTGATTCAATTTTGTTGGCGTGTGACCCCAACATCAGGCCCTCATCTTTCTCTCGCTCTCTTTTATTTTGTTGCGTCGTAATCGTGCCATTAGATTTAGTGCATGTGGCGCTAGAAGAAAAAAGTTGTCACCAGACGACAAAATGATTTTTTTCTTAGCATGCACATAGTACTTATATTAACGGAAACGCTTGGCGTCGTACGTCCGGCGCGGTGCGGACGCGTGCGGGAAACGCGCAGGGCAGCGGCACAGTGCCATTATTAAAGCAATTGCAATCAAGGGAGAAAGTAAAAAAAAAGGCTATCCGATGTTAGATTCTAATCTTAATGCGGAAGCGTGAATAAGGAACATTAGCCCAAAGATTAAACACCGAAAACTAAGATGCATTAGGGTTGCTCACAGCTGCTTGATGACGCCATCAGTGAGTGAATAGCAGATTAGGCCGTAGGGGCCTGCTTGACGGCGAGTTGGTGCAGAGAAACTGTAGCGGTCGCAGGGAGACGGTAGCAGTGACGTCCTCGCCGACGACGGCCTTCCCAGTGCTTCAGCTCTCCCAGAGAATCGGATTGGGCTGAGAGGGAGTGTACGGGAGTCACGTGTCTCGTGTGACGTTGGTCTCGCGAGATGCCGGCGACCCCTATTTATCTAGCGTAGTGCACTAGGGGGCCGCAACCAACTATCGGTTGAGCGCCCCCAATTAGGGCGCAATTCGTTAGGGACGGGAGCACGATGTGCTTCCCAAAAAACAGGATCTGGCTGTTAGCCAAGATCATATCCAACATCCGACACTACAATAACATATAAAAGGTTTTATATGAGAGAGAAAAGGCATGGCGACGGGCTTCGGATCCTCTCTGCTCAGCTAGCGGCTCTACGCCTGCATATGATCCTGTCCTGCTAGCGAAAGCACAGTGCGGACAGCTCTACGTCCCTACGCTCCCCTGTAGGCCCTCGACAGACAGGAAGCTTCGCGCCACCTAGTCCCTCCCTGCCCGTTGGAACGTGAACCTCGTGCCGGGAAAGGACGATCGAATCAAAGCCGACAGGGGTACGTACCGTCCATAAAACCGCAGCGAGCAAGTACGCGGCGGACACAAACAACACTGCCTGCACGCAAAAGAGCCCGGGCCGGCCGGGCGCCAATCGCCCATCGCCCATCACCCAGCGCGGTATGCGACCAGTGACCAGTGAGACCAGTGAACAGTAGCCAGTGGGTGACCACCTGACCTGGCTCCCTGCCTCCCCCCTCCACTGCCGCCGGCAGTGGCGCGCACGTTCCGCGCCGGCCGCATGCAGCTCGGCCAGCGCGCGAGCGCGCGCGCCTCCTCCGCACGGCGCGCTTAACGCCGGGGGCGAGAGGGCCGATGTCCCCGCGGTTGTTGTTCGCATGCGATGCAACGTGCCGAATTGGGTGGGCGGCCGGGGGGCTCACCGCCTCGCGGCGGGTCAGCTTTGAGGAGATGACAGATGGCAGTCAGGCAGGCAGGATTGACGATTGACACGGCGCGCGCGCGGTGATGGGCGGTGGTGCAGTGGGCAGGCAGGACGTCGGATTTGGCTAGGCTAGCCACGTACGGCTCCAGGATTGTGAAGAGTGTCAGCTCGCTGGCTGGGGCACTGTGCGGATAAGGATGTCTGATCGGAAATGGAGTAATTGAGAAATCCGCAGCACGTGCGGGAGAATACTCGTGAGACATGCCTGCTCTGCTTGCGTGTCGACCGAGCAACTGCTCCTGTTCACTGAGGGGCTGTTTGGTTGGCTGTATATAGCTGAGCCTAGTCCAAAGCATACAACCTTTGGATGTTTGGTTGCTTAAAATTACTGTACCAGCCAAGGCTGGGGTCATACAAAAACATTGTTGAGGCCAGGCTCTCCTCGCACGCAGAATTTGACCGTATGAACTCAGCCAGCCTCGTATTCTCCACCAGATGTCCAATGTCAGTGACCTGGTTGCATGCTGATATGTGCCAGACAAGTTTTTCTCTTTTCTTTATTTTATAATATCTTTTGATTAACATCTCCGATTACCGAACCGAATTAAAAAAATGAGTTCTTGACATTTTTTTGAACAAAACTATACCACACTTGCTATATAAATTTCAAATATTTAAAATTCAAATTTTATCTCTGCCAAACTCAACCAAACACCATCTCGTATGCCATGCATTGAACCTACTTGTCTCAGCCAGGCTAAACTTGGCCAGGTTGGGCTTGTCACTCAACCAAACATGCCCCGAGAGTTTCTTCACCTTATGCGCGGGTACTCTTGAACATCGTAATTTTGCATAGGTCAGCTAGCAAGGAAATAATTCAAAAATATTATAAAATATGAAGAAATTTCATAGAGAAGAAATTTCATAGAGAAAGTTGGAGGGGGAGTAAAAAAAGTAAAATGGAGTGTGAGGACAACTAGCTGGTGCAGATGCTCTAACAAGAGAAAATTTTATCTATGTCATTATAAAATTTTACAATGACATATAAAATTGGCCTTCTTAGATTTGTCATCGTTTTTCAATGTTTTATTTTGCTTTTGCCACTGTCGTCAGTTTAAACCCTTTGACCGTTAAACGTTAGATGGCATTTGACCCCTAGTTTGACCGATAAGAAATAAATTAAAAATCTTGTATGGGGCTAAAAAATCTTAGAATTTAGGGGACAAAAATCTAAGTATGAAATAAAATCAAGGTTTTGAATATTTTTTATTTTAAAATTCTACTAAGAGATTTATTTTTTGTTAATAAAGCAACAAACAAAACCTTATGAATTTATTCCATATTTAGGTTTTTCTCAATTAAAAGAAAATTTACATTTTTTCTTATTTTTTGGAGCCTTGGACAATTTTCTAAATTTATTTCTTACCAGTCAAACTAGGGGCAACAAGGTCATTTAAGGCCGAACTAACGATCAAAGGATACAAGCTGATGATGGTGACAAAAACAAAATAAAAAAATGAGAAGCGATGGAAAATTCAAAAAGTCTAATTATACGGTGCCAAATGTGATATTGTGCAACTTTTTCCTAGCTGCATACATTAGGGTGTTTGGTTACCTGCATTAACAGATATTTGCATCTACAGATGCAGAATCTTGCTTTTTTATTGTGTTGGTTGCCCGCATCTGGTTTTGAGCCTGGCTCTGTGCATACAAGATTCTTCATGCAGCCTGACTCTGGAGAAACACAGAAAATGGGCGTTTCTCTAAATGCAGCGCATGGCGTCCTCGTGTTATGCGCAAGGGGCCACAGTCAGTCACCATATCAAGCCATGCATGCGCTACTTGGTAGTTAAGTTTTTCTTTTTCCTTTTTTGTTTCTATCTTTTTATTAGTATATCCGATTACCGAACCGATTTAAAAAAGGATTTCGTAACATTTTTCAAACAAAACTAGACCACACTCGCTATATAATATTTAAATTTCAAAATATTTGCCTACTAAACACTCAGCCAAACACTGTAGCTACATCTACACATCCCGTATCCCACCAGCCTGGCTTAGTCGGACGGACCAGGCTCACGAAAGAAGGCAACCAAACAGCCTACAAATCCAGCGAGTGTTCCCCTCTAACAAAGCTTATGGTCACTTCTTAAAGAGCATCATCCCATTGTCTCCTTTATCCACCAACTAGACTTGATCGTGGGCAGCCCAACATGGTGGCCTAGCCCAAGCCCAAACCAAAAAATCCAGGCCAAGCTATGGTTTTCTTGCATACTGGGCCAGGCTCGAGCTTCATTTTTGGGTTCGCCAGAAAATCTGGGCTTTGCTCATGCTTTAAGAAAAACAAGAGTGCAGTGTAAAATCGGGTTTCGGGCTTTTTGGCCGTGCTTCGGGTTGGGCTAAGCCTTGGCCAAAATGCACCGGGCTTTCCAAAGCCCGGCCTAGCCCGGTCTTTGAAAAGGTCTACTGCCAATGCTCTATGAATGATTTTCTATAATCTCGTTCATCCTTTAAATTTTTTTACTTTTAAAAGATCCCATTCGTCGGACCTTACGTAATGGGCAAGCGTCATTAACCACGTATTGGTAGACCACATGGCTAGAGCTCATCATTTTTTCTATTACCTTCGGCAGACCAGCTCAATCTCCCCGCTCTTTTTGACTCCCGTGCATAGCCGCTAAAGCTCATGACTGGCAACGTTGCTGCTCGCACCTCCTCTCTCCCATAAATCTTTTTCTCCATCTCTCTTTCTCTCTCTTCTATATCTATTCTCTCTATTTCTCTCAAGATGAAACATGGCGAGATGGCGGTCTTGGTGGTCGGATTCAATGAGCACAACAAGGGGCTTGTCGGATCTGAAGAAGTAGACGGTAAGAAGAAGGTTTATCCCTATTTTCCCATGAACTTCAGTCATGTACATACAAAACTTCACATTTGTCTAGTGAAACTCGGTTTGGTTATTGGGCAACATCTTGTGTGCAAGGTGAATTTTTTTGTGGTAGCGGTTAAACATTAGGTTTCATCATGTCCTTTGCCATGTTTCATCAAATCTTTTAACATGTCTCTGTTGACACCCAAATTTAGCACAAAAATACGGTTATTTTAGTGGCCGAAAGAGGGTAAAAAACTGCATATTCGACCAAAAAAGGAGCAAGATCGGCATATACTCGGATGTTATTATTAGTTGATCGGCTGATATTTAGAAAAGATCATGATCGGCTTTTATACATGCATATATACACGGAAGGATTAGATAGACGATTAAAGGGGATATATGGTACACATGATTAAGCATGGATATACTACAATTGGCTTCTATACGTGTATATGTGGCCGGGCATGAACATGGTTTAATGACTAGTTAAAGCTACCTGAGATGATCATATGGAATAATTGGATGACCGATCATGTTTTTATGGCATATGAAATTGGCTATATTTGGAAGGTGCATGATCGGTTTGTTTTTGGGAAGGCCCGAAGCATGCTACGTGATCAAGATCAAGATGGAAGGCCAATCGGTAATTAACCCTTACGTGGTTTGTATGCACGTGAAGATCAAGCAAGGAAGGCTCAAGCTCACGTCGGCTACAAGATTAATAAAATTAGTAATAGTATTAGAGTCGGTTTGTATCTAGTCCGTGCCTTGCACGATAAGTCTAGTCGGTTAGTTATTTTAGGTAACTAAGAGATAGAGTCCATGTCAAGTTATCGGATTAGCCGGTACATCGTCAGTATAAATAAGAGCCATGGTACGGCGTGTAAAAGACCTCTCTTTCAACAAATCAATACAATCTACTATTTCGTCTACTTTTATCTTTGTGCCATGAACCCGATCGATCCGATCGTATTGGTGTTCTAAGTACAAATGCCGGCGTCTACTGTCTCGACTAAGATCGATCTTCTCGCCGTCAACTTCCTCGGTAGGGACTGTCTCGGTTCAGTCCGATCTTCTCGCCGTCAGCATCGGAATACTATCTCTTGGCGGTATTGCTGCGCATCGTCGTCCGCCAGGAGGAGTTAGGTTTCACCCGGAATAATATCTCTTGGCGGTATTGCTGCGCATCGCCGTCTGCCGGAGGAGTTAGATTTCGCCACGTTCTATCGGCTCGACGTCTCATTGTTAAGCCGATAATCAGATTATTTTTCAAGCTATCGGTAAATCATTATTGCTTCGCCGACAGCTTGCCTATCGAAAACCTTGCCGATTGCAAAAGGTCAAATCGGCTGGCACGTCCTCGCAAAGCCCGATCCCCTGAGTTCGGCTGTAGTTGGTGCCGGGAAACCACTTTTCCGCGTCAACAGTCTCAGTAATTTTTTTTTGGTCAAGTTTAATCAACACTTCGTCCATGCTTCATCGTGTTTCAACAATTCTCTCATCAAGTTTCATTTGTTTTCGTGTATGTTTCATCAGTATTTTGTCAAGCTCCATATGTAGTTCTCTCAGGTTTTATCAACACATTGTAAAGTCTGGTTAGCAGTTTCTCTATGTTTCAACAGAAATTATTCAATTTTTATTAGAAATTATTCAATTTTCAGTTTGCCCTCTATTTCATCAGTACATTGTGAAGTTTTATTACTCCCTCCGTTTTTGTTTGACACATTTGACTTTTTGACACATTTTTTACCATTCATCTTATTCAAAAAATGTGCGACTTCGTTCCTCGTCAACCTTCCTCTCGGCGTGCACCAGGAGGAGGGCGAGCGGGATCTCCGTTCCGATTGCTGCCGTGAGACCTGCACGGGAGGGCGGCAATTAGGTTTCTGGGCAGCGCATCCGCGCGACCGCTCACGCCTGTGAACCTCGACGTCGTCTACTTCCTCTACGGCCGGCCGTTCCCTCTTCGCGTTCTTCTCTTCGCCGATCCCTACGTAAGTATCCTCCACTGACTCCAGTAGCCGCGAGTGCGCGGCTAGGGTTTACGTGTTGTCCAGAATGAATTGCCTGTTGTGTGCCTGCTTGGTTTTTGCATCTGTTTTGTTGTTTAATTAATTTCGGAATAGATATAATGCCTATATTTCCAACATATTGTTGCTTGTTTGAGAGAACGCATGATGTGTATTTGTGATTGTTTTGTAATGTGTTGGTGCGTGTAGAAATTAAATTAGAAAGTCTAAAAAAAATAGGCTTTAGGCCATTAGCGTTTTGACTTGTTCTCAGCCATCCTGCTAAGATTTTTCTTTGATGTTCTCCACAATTTCATGGATTATTTCATCACATCAAACAGAAACAGATGCTTGAACTAACAAAGTACATCAAACCAAGCTCATATCCTCCGACGATGCAATACACAAACAGCATACTGTTGCTTCCGGGCAAAGCAGAATCAATTTGAAGCACATCGAGCTGGTGATCAATCACTCCTCGTCCTTGCCGCCGCCGCCGTCGACGTCGTCGAGACGGTCGGCCGGGCTGGTCCTTGAGAAGAAGTCGTTGATCCTGGGCATGATCTCGGGACGGCGCTGGCTGAAGAAGCGGCGGAAGGCGTGCATGCTGTACCTCTCACCCTCCGCCGCGTTGTCCGGCACGACGTTCCGCTGGTTGCGCTTGCTCATCCTACATCGCGCCAAAAGTCGAAAAGCAGCTACTGACGACGATGCCTATCGCGGCCGAGCCAGTGCGGCTGAGCGCGGTTGTTAGCATTAATCTTGACTAGTTAGTTTATTTGAGAGTTTAAGTTCAATAATCAGCAGTGCATGTGCGTCATGTACGAAGAGTGTGTAGAGTTGTATGCGTGTGTTGCATGCATTTAGAAGTTAATTAGCTGGTTAGTTTAGTACGTGAATTCGGCTAGAGAAAGCTAGCAGCATGCAGGATTTTCACGGCGTGGAGGAGTGGCTTCTAGTCAGCTTGGTAACTACTCTAAAGGATCGTGCGCATGAGTTGGTTGCTCGTGCGGAGTGGCCGAGTGAAACGTGTGTGCGTGCGCATATAACTCGGGCAGGTTTGTTGCTGCTGCATGCATGCGAGAGGCTATTTAGCCGATGTAATCATCTGTTTCTTTGTGTCGAGAACTTAATAGAAACCAGAAAAGGCGTGTGTCGCCGCAAGTGTTCTTGTGTTGAGTTTGTCTCTGTGTTACTGTCCAAAGCGTGCTAGCTCGCGTGTGTTGTGCTGAGTTTGATCCTTGGGCTGGGTTCCAACAGCGGTGGCGTGGCCGGCGCGGACGAGCTTGGGTGTCGCAGCCACCACGGACCGAGTGCGGTGGCACGGCCGGCGCTGAATGAGCTCATCCATGGAGTCGACGGAGACGCGGACGGCGGCGAGGGCTCAGGAAAGGAAGAACTCGCGCACACATAATAGAGTTTTGCCGTCACCGCACCAAATCCGCAGGGGCCATCGGCGACCGGCAACGAAGCATACAACAGCGAATGCTTCGGCGATTTCATCTGGGAGCACGAGCCCGTGCCATCCTCTCGTGAGGCGACAGCCCCTCTCTCCTTCCTCATTTAACTCAGTACACGTAGGATGAAAACGCTGTATACAGACGACTTATTAATTGCCGTTGTACATACCCTTATGCGCGGTACTCTTGAACACCGTAATTTTGCATAGGGTAGCTAGTAAAGGAATAATTCAAAAATATTACAAAATATGAAGAAATTTCATAGAGAAAGTTAGAGTGGAAGTAAAAAAGTAAAATAGAGTGTGAGGGACAACTAGCTGGCGCAGATGCTCTAACAAGAGAAAATTTTATCTATGTCATTATAAAATTTTACAATGACATATAAAATTGGCCTTCTTAGATTTGTCATCGTTTTTCAATGTTTTATTTTGCTTTTGCCACTGTCGTCAGTTTAAACCCTTTGACCGTTAAACGTTAGATGGCATTTGACCCCTAGTTTGACCGGTAAGAAATAAATTAAAAATCTTGTATGAGGGCTAAAAAATCTTAGTATTTAGGGAAAACCAAAAAAAATCTAAGTATGAAATAAAATTAAGGTTTTGAATAATTTGTTTATTTTAAAATACTACTAAGATATTTATTTTTTGTTAAATAAAGCAACCAACGAAACCTTATGAATTTATTCCATATTTAGATTTTTCTCAATTAAAAGAAAATTTACAATTTTCCTTATTTTTTTGGAACCTTGGACAATTTTCTAAATTTATTTCTTACCAGTCAAACTAGGGGCAACAAGGTCATTTAAGGCCGAACTAACGATCAAAGGATACAAGCTGATGATGGTGACAAAAACAAAATAAAAAAATGAGAAGCGATGGAAAATTCAAAAAGCCCAATTATACGGTGTCAAATGTGATATTGTGCAACTTTTTCCTAGTCGCATACACAAAATTTTCCCCTCTAACAAAGCTTATGGTCACTTCTTAAAGAGCATCCCATTGTTTCCTTTATCCATCAACTAGACTTGATCGTGGGAAGCCCAACACGGTGGCCTAGCCCGAGCCCAAACCTAAAAATCCAGTATTGGGCCATGCTCGAGCTTCATTTTTGGGTTCGGTAGAAAATCTGGGCTTTGCTCGTGCTTTAAGAAAAACAAGAATGCAGTGTAAAATCAGGTTTCGGCTAGGGGTGGATTCGAGTCGATCCTGAGCGAGCTTAGGCTGTCAAAGCTCGAGCTCGGCTCGAATTAGCATTGAGCTTAGGGTTAAGCTCAAGATCGAGCTCGATAAAACCTCGGTTAGGCTCGATAAAACCTCGGTTAGGCTCGAGATCGGCTCGGTTGAGCTCGAATGTTTTAAGGGAAAGATAAGACTATATGAGCTCGGTTGTGCTCGATTTCAAGCTCGAGCTCGCCTCGAATTGGTTGAAAAAATTAGATTTAAAGAGAGAAGTATGCTATGCAATGATAATTATTCAGACTCGGTTGGGCTTGATTAAGGCTCGGGATCGAGCTCAAGCTCGGCTCGAATAGACTCGAGCTCGGGACCGGGCTCGAGATCGGCTCGTTTAGCATTCGAGCTTGAACTGAACTCGATCCGAGCTCGAGTATATAGCTCGTCGAGCCCGATTTTCTGATCCAGCCCTATTTCAGGCTGGGCTCAGGCTTGGCTAAAATGCACCGGGCTTTCCAAAGCCCGGCGGCCCCGGCCTAGTCCGGTCTTTAAAAAGGTCTACCGCCAATGCCCTATGAATGATGTTTTATAATCTCATTCATTCCTTAAATTTTTTTCACATTTAAAAGATCCCATTCGTCGGACCTTACGTAATGGCCAAGCGTCATTAACCACGTATTGGTAGACCACATGGCTAGAGCTCATGGCTGTCAACGTTGCTGCTAGCACCTCCTCTCTCCCGTAAATCTTTCTCCATCTCTCTTTCTCTCTCTTCTATATCTATTCTCTCTATTTCTCTCAAGATGAAACATGGCGAGATGGCGGTCTTGGTGGTCGGATTCAATGAGCACAACAAGGGGCTTGTCGGATCTGAAGAAGTAGACGGTGAAAAGAAGGTTTATCCCTATTTTTCCATGAACTTCAGTCATGTACATATAGGGCTGCAAAAATAGCTCGCGGCTTGTGGCTCGGCTCGGGCTCGGCTTGGAGGTGCTACCGAGCTCGAGCCGAGCCCACTTTTGGGGCTCGATAAAATAGCGAGCTGAGCCAGGCTCGGCTCGTTTCTGACCGAGCCTAGCCTGGCTCGACTCGGCTCGTTGGCATCTTTTGAACATGAAAACGCCTTTGGCTCGTGGCTCGGCTCGGGCTCGGCTCAGCTCGGACAGGCTCGGCTCGGAGGTGTTATCGGGCTCGACTCGAGCCGAGCCCACTTTTGGCGAGCCAAGCCTGGCTCGGCTCATTTTTGCTCGAGCTCGTCCGAGCCAGGCTCGGCTCGGCTCGTTTCCACCTCTATGTACATACAAAACTTCACATTTGTCTGGTGAAACTTGGTTGGTTATTGTGCAACATCTTGTGTATGAGGAGAACATTTTTGTGGTAGCGGTTAAAAATTAGGTTTCATCATGTTCTTTGCTATGTTTCATCAAGTCTTTTAACATGTCTCATTAGATTTTTTTGTCAAGTTTAATCAACACTTCGACCATGCTTCATCATGTTTCAACAATTCTTTCATCAAATTTCATCTGTTTTCATGTATGTTTCATCAGTATTTTGTCAAGCTTTATAATTAAGTAGTTCTCTCAGGTTTTATCAACACATTGTAAAGTTTCGTTAGTAGTTTTCTATGTTTCAACAGAAATTATTCAACTTTTATTAGAAATTCAAATTATTCAATTTTTATCAGTTTGCCCTCTATTTCATCAGTACATTGTCAAGTTTTATTACTCCTCCGTTTTTTTGATGCCTTTGACTTTTTGACACATTTTTGACCATTCGTCTTATTCAAAAAATTAGTGCAAAGATGAAAAAAAAGTCATATTTGAAGTAGCTCTATTGATAAAACAAATCATAATAAATAAATAATATTTACAAATTTTTTTAAATAAGACGAATAGTCAAAAGCTTGTCCAAAAGTCAAAGGCGTCGAATAAAAAAAACGGAGGGAGTAATAGTTTCCGTCAGTTCTACGTATACTTTTCTCAGTTTCATAATTGTGATGTCAACGTAGCGCGAGCGTCCCATGAAATGGTTGGTATGGATCGAATGTCCAATCTCTTATGCTCATCAATAAAGAATTACTCACTCTATGGTTTGTAATCGGACAATACGGAATGCTCCGGTCACAACTTACAAACTGGCAGGTTAGTTTTCTAAAAAAAAATGACAGGTTAGTTTCTATTGTGAAGGACCAGTCCCAACTTTATATTGGGGGACGTCCTAGGTTAGTTATACAAAACCATGACTTTAATTTCCTTTCCATCAAGTTATTAGTATTCATTTTCCTCTAGACTAGATGAGCACAAACCGATTTTTCCCCAGTCCTACCTGCAGCCTGCAGGGCCCTATAGACACGATATGAGTCTATGATTGTGTGTGACATGGAGTAGGGTCTAGATCGCTTCATCTCTCCTTTTCTTCCCCCCCATAATTTCTTGCCATTTGCCCCTTGGCTTGTACTATCGAAAAGTATGGGGAGATGAATGTTATTCATCACTTCGTTTCCCCCTCCAAAATCATTTTCATAGACACAGATTCTCAAGTCCTTTCGAGTAGAGGGGCCTGACCAGTGCTGTCTGTTCAACATGAGTGAAATATCTGCTACTCAATCCCAGGGCCGTCCCTGTATTGATTGGCCCCGGTTGCATGGAGGGTTTATTATTCCGCAATCAGAACTCTAACCCCCAGATTAGCATAGTGCTGCCAAATGAATCCATCCTATTAATGTGCCTTCACTTTGGGCCTTTCAGTCCTTCAAGGGCCAAAGCTGTCGACTCAAAACTTGTGAATTTCTGGAATGCGGGTATATTTAAGTTGGTCCAAAATTCCTATGATTGATTTGATGAAAGGTAGCCGGATGCTAGCTACTCGCTGATTACATATTTCTTTTCTTGATTTCATTAGAACCATGAGTCACATGAGTATATCTTAACTTATCTTACAACATATTTCATCTCTTGATTTCCTTAGAATCATGAGTCACATTAGATTGCATATTTATTTTCGCCGATAAGATGAGGTGAAAAGATTGACATCTAAGAAGTTTTTACCGTTGCTTCTTGTTCCGAAGAACCTTTCGCAAGCTTGTCTATCGTGACGATTCAACCTACGACCTTTTTATTAATCAGACATTTTATAACACATTAACACTATATACTATCAAGTAGTCATAGCCATTCCAGATTGTATTTTAAAGAAATCAACCTATCATACACAGTAAAAAATATTCCGCTTGTTAATGGAGAACCTAGCAGCGTGTTGCCCGTGCTCCTTCCTCTCTGCTTTTGCAGTGCCACTGACGATCAAATTCCCTATCGAACATGTGCAGATGTGCGCTACATTCGAGCACGAGTGAACACCAGCCGGCGACATATACAAGTCCAGCACCTGTGAGCATGACACAAGCTGCACGCACCGCAGTTAAAAGCGAAAGGGAACTAACCCGAGAAACTTTACAATGCACCGATGAAACCTAAGAAAGTAATACCTTTTGTCTAATCCAAATTATTGATATCTATAAATGGTGGTCCACATAAAAAAAAATTGGAATTCATCGATACCTCATATTGAAGACTAAGATTCTTCAAATTTTGACTTTTAAATTTTTTTTCGAATTTGTTTTTTCACTCTTTGAATTTGAATTTTGGATTGAATCATTCAAAATTTGAATTCGTTGAACTCCCAAACCAGAGGTTGGGATTCTTCAAATTTTGAGTTTAAAATTTTTGGTTTTCAATTTTAAATTTGAATTTTGGACCAAATAATTTGAAAATTTTGAATTTCTAATTTAATTTCCATAATTTGAAATGGGATTCCAAATCTCTGATTGGGAGATCGACAAATTCTAATCCTTTTTGCATGGGCTATCTTTTATGAAGATCAATGATTCAAATTAGCCAAATGTTTAATCCCCTTAGGAGAATTTCCCAACATAGCTAGGCATGTAGGGAATGAGGTTGTTTATTTTATAGGAATACTAATGGACGGTATACCATTAGGACGGACGGTGTTGTGGGTTGGTCCACAACCCATAGGCCTTACCTAACGATAGTCCGCCCCGGACGTAATAAAACGGGCTCTTCCAAGAGGGTCCGCCCCTCCCGAAGCTCTCCCGCCCACAAGCGTGTAAGGCTGAGAAAAGCAAGGCCTCCCCAAGCAACTCTCGCTCGGTTCACGCTTAGACATGGCTAAGCAGACCCTCTGCATAGGTGGCTATGTCGCAGACAAGTAATGGCTGCGGATCGCTTTGTGCGAACATCGAAAGATTAGTGGTAGCAGTCTCATGCATTCCATCCAATAGATTACCCTCCCACATCGAGTAATCAAGTACATGTCACATTGCGTATCCCCGTTGCATCCGTCGCACTACTGAGGCCTATCATGCAATCGTGTACTTGCTACGATGTGCGGTGTTGCTTAGTCCTAAGGTTTTCATCTTCTGCGCAAGGTGAAGCCGACTGCCCTCCTCCTCTAGTATAAATAGGGGGCCCATGTGCACAACTATAAAGAAGTCAATCCGCCTGATCTACATGTTCACACTCAACACCTCAGTAACACACACATAGCTGCTCGGGCAAGTCTCATCCCGCTCGAAAAGCTCCCTGCTGTACCCTTTTTCACATGAAAGTATATGGTTGGACGTAGGGTTGTTATTCCACTTGGAGAGGAGAAAAAGAGAGGAAGAGGGACGGGAAGGGGAAGGGGAGTGGAGCCCTCAATCGCCACCATGAGGAGATGAGGGGCAGTGCTGAGCACGGCGAGGTGGGCAAGGCAGTGAGTTTTTTGGCGGCGACAAAGGCTCGCCCCCCTCCCCCCCTCGGGTCGTCGTAGAGTGACTCGCTGAACATAGGACTGGTTGCCTAGACGAGACTTGAACCATATGTGGTTTTGATTGCCAATTGTGATCCTCTTGTCACAGTTTTGTCGGATATAATCTCGTCGGCTAACCACCATGACCGAATCTCAATGGTTAATTACCATTAATCTCATGCTGTTAACTACCCACTAATCACGCCCCTGATTAAGGCCAACGTCACCGTACCAACGATGACGCTGGCGACTGCTACCTCTCTGACTCATCGCATCGAGCCTGCTCCAAGCAGTTACGAGGTCTTGGCTCTTCACTCTTCACCGTTTGCCGATGGCAATGTTAACACTGGTTAGTAAGACGGACCCCCTCCAGGCGAACCCCCTCCAAACCCTAGCCGCCCCCGGCGGCGGCGGCGCCCGCCGCCGGCCGGCCTGCCGCCGCCGGCGGGCCACACGGCGCCCCCTCCCCCGCCGGTGCCAACTCCCCATTGGGAGAAACAAGGCCGGGGCCTCCCTCTTCTCCTCCCTCTTCTCCTCCCTCGTCTACAGTCTCGGATCTGCTCCTTGTCGTGCTCCTGCTCCGTCCAGCTCTTCCGTGGCTTGGTGATGGTGTACGACTTCGCACCTTCTTGCTGGCGTCGTCACCCTGCGCGGCGGCGCTGGCGCCGGCGGGCGGCGGCGGAGTCCTTGGGAACGGGCCGCGCGGCGGCGCTCGTCGTGTCGGTGGTGGTCTGGTGGTGGCCGCGCGGCTTGCTGGGAGGCGCCTCTGGCTGTAGTGGCCGTCCGGGCGAGCGGTGGCGGTACCCCCTCCAGCTCCCAGATCTGGGGACGCCTCCCTCGCCACCCCCGACTCCCGCGTGTTCTCCACGGTGCTGGGCGGCGCTCCGGGCTTGGCGCCGTGCGAGGCGGCCTGCGAGCTCGCCGGCGCCGTTCTTCGTCAGGTGGGCAAGGCAGTGAGTTTTTTGGCGGCGACAAAGGCTCGCCCCCCTCCCCCCCTCGGGTCGTCGTAGAGTGACTCGCTGAACATAGGACTGGTTGCCCCTAGTTCTAAAATACTAAGAATACCTTATAAAGTGAGCTTTCAGTAGGTCCCGAAAGTAGAACCATGGTTTATCCATGGCATGCAATTGAGAGAAAAAAAGAAGCAATCGAGAAATAAAAAGTTGTACCTAGACGAGACTTGAACCATATGTGGTTTTGATTGCCAATTGTGATCCTCTTGCCACAGTTTTGTCGGATATAATCTTGTCGGCTAACCACCATGACCGAATCTTTTTTTTTTTTGCATAAGGGGACACAACCCTAATTCCATTCCTCAAAATAGAATTACAATGTTCAAACACCCATAGAAAAAGAGTCTCAAAAACTTCCAAAGAACTAACAGAACCTCTCCAAAGATAGTCTAATTAAAGAACTAAACAGCACCATTCTAAATCCATCCAAACCCCAGACCACTTTTCACAACCAGAATTAGAACAAAACAAAAACTCCTTACAGCAAAAGTCTTACTGCCCCTGCAACTTTTCCAAACAAAAGACAGCCATACTTCAAAACAAACACCTACAGCCACTCTAATCCTGCTCCAATTTCTTCCTTTGACTAGGATTTCCATCTTTCGGTAAAAGATCTCCTCCCTCATGACCCCCTGTAAACTGCTGAAGCACCTTCTTCATTTGGTCAACCCCCATCTTTAGGATGATCTTGTCTTCTTCTGAATAAAGTCCTGCCCAATAGGAAACAAAAGCATAAGCCGAATGTAGAATTGCAAATGGAGAATGAACTACACAGGCCTGAAAGCACGCAAACCATATCGCCCACACAATAGCAAAGATACACACCCCTGCAATTTTTTTCCCATCTGGCCAAATACTTTTAAACCAAATATAAACCCCCCTAATACTCACAGGGCGGTCTACAGCCCCAAAGCAAAGGGCCACTATACCCCAGATTACACGGGCAGTAGAACAATTAAAAAAAAGATGATTGAGATCCTCCAACTGAGAGCAAAATAGACAAAAAGGATTTCCATGACCGAATCTCAATGGTTAATTACAGTTATTCTCATGCTGTTAACTACCCACTAATCACTCCCCTGAACCTGATTAAGGCCAACGTCACCGTACCAACGATGACGCTGGAGACTGCATGCTACCTCTGACTCATCGCATCGAGCCAGTTGCGAGCTCTTGGCTCTTCACTCTTCACCGTCTGCCGATGGCAATGTTAACACTGGTTAGTAACCCACCGAGCTCCGCACTTTATTCTATGTGTTTATGGGTTAGGCTAAGCCAATGACGGTTAAGTCCTAAGATTATTTATAACAGGTTTCACTTTCGAGTCGTCATTCATTGCGTTTGTAAGCAACTGAATTTTCTCATAAAGCACAAGAAACCGATGCTTGTTAGTTCAGGCTTCCCACATGGAGGCACGGGGTGATGTGTGCGCTAATCATCTCCATGACGCAGCAGATGCTTTCTCCAGATGCAACGGAGCTTTCATCCTGTTACATCAGAGATTCAGTGGTAAACATTGCCACATCTGCAACCACCAGATAGATAGACAGATAGATCTCAAGGTGTGTCCCAACATTGTCCACGAAATTACACCACAGCCTGGCGCTGCAGAGCTAGCTAATCTAGGACAGCAACGTCCAAGGAAGCGACGAAACCATATGCTCGGTGATTGGGAGATGAGTGTCCCGAGAGTTACAGGCGATGTCTCCTCTCCTGACGAGCAAGCTGTTCAGTCGTTCGGATAACCACCTAGCTACCGGCGAGAGTGACACTCTTTATCTGAAAGCAACACAGTCGACGCCACATTCACAGATCGACCGATACCTCGTTTCTTTGCTGGACTTCTTTGCTTGGTGCGACCCACTGTGGATGAGTGTCCGGCTACGCATGCATTATATATCGACCTGTCGGGCTGCCGGAGCAATGCACGGGCGCGCGCGCGCGTGGCCCCGGGGTTACTGCCGTTTGACAAGGAAGCGGATGATTCCGCGGAGACTTGTGAGCAGACGGGACACAGCAACGGCCGGCGCGCGTGCTTCACGTACAGCGACAGCGGTGTGAGGATCCCACGCCGGCCTAGCCGGTAGCTACCTCCACTGTTAGGTTTTGTGTCGAATATGTGTACGAGCAGGATTACAATTAGACTCTAAGTTGTAATATACATGTTTGGTTTAGAGTAGAAGTCGAACTCTATACAGGCCTCCACTATATAAAGGCGACAGCGCTGGTGACATAGTGTAACTTAGAACAATGACTACATAATAGTAGCATAGGTGTGAGGGGGTCAGCGGCCGGTCTGTAGTCATGACCCCAGCAGCCGGTATGATGCAGTATTGTGGACTAGGGAGAAGCGCGGAAGCGCCCATAGTCAGAGCCCCACAGAGGTAGGCGTAAGCTGAACTGCGTTACCAGCATCGTGTCTTCTGGTGTCGTTTGTGATCTTGCATTGACGTAAATCCTAATAAGTGGTATCAAATCTTCAGGTCAAACCCGAAACGTCTTCAAGAGATTGCATGGTGTAGGACAGATGGTCCAATTTGTGATGGCAGAGATTGTTGGATTTAGCCTCACATAGGTTAGCGATGATGGGGGAGCACACCTTAAAAGGTGGGGTGAATGATTATTATTCATCAGGCTAGCCTTTTGGGTTAAGTGAGCCTGAATTTTGGTTGTGACTCCAGTTGGGCCTAGGACCTGGGCCCGAGACCTGGTGTTGGTCTTGGGGCTGATGGGCCATGAGATGGCAGAATCACAGTGAGCTCCAACAAGTTGTATGAGGGCGAGGTTGGCAAGGTCGGCCATTCGAAAGATTTAGGGAAAGACACGAGGTTCATGCATACATGGACGCCGCGAAAAACACCCTATCGGCACAAGTTGGAGCATGGCGGCGATCGATGATTCGATCGGTAGAGTCGGACACTACGGGCAGGAGGCTTAAACCATTCGATGGGCTACCATTGGCATGGATCTAACAAGGCCAGGTGATCAGGGGGCGACAAAGTAGTCGGCGACGACCTCGGTGTCCACGATCGACCGGTAAACGCGATAGGATGTCGGAGAGATCGGAACGGCGGGAGCAATTATGCGACCGGATGTTACACAGGAGGCACTACATCATGACATTGACGGCGAAATTGTGACGTGGATATAGATGGATAGGGTGCGGCATGTTTTGCCGTGCCCGGATGACGTGGTGTGTGGTGGTAGCGTGAGGAAGCACATTGAACGCAATTTGCCATGTGACTTGGTGTAGGTTGGACCGTTGAATGCAGAACCCAACCCACCAATTTGGTCGTGCTAGGTTGGGCTATGTGCCACTTGTTTTGTGTCGTGCTTGGGCCAATCCGAATAGTCTGATCCAAACTCCCAGCACTAGTTGTATAAAATTAATTGGTTTCAGGTGCAGCAAGAAAATAAATATAATTTTTATACGAGTACATATAAAGAGACAACAGTATGGGAAAAGGTGTAGTGGTTGAGCACCACAAAAACTCATAGGCTTTTTTTGGTTCGCGATGGTAGTACAGTTCTGGTTTGATTTGCAAAATTTATCATTTTTGTACAAACAATTCACTGCAACAAATTTATTTTTGAAATTTGTGGTGTTTTTTTAAAGATCTCAAAAAAATTTAAATAATTTTTTTAGTTCTTTCGATCTCTTTTTAAAGGCCCGTAGCTTTTTCAACTACGGCTAAAGCCAAACCATGACCGTGAATAAAAAATGGCCCGAACACATGGAATTCTTTTCTTGCTTCGGGTACTTATATGAACCCGCTGCATATGTACATGTGGGAAGCACATCAACGGCTAAGAAGCGCATGCACACGTTGGCTGGCCACATGGATGCATGTGCTGATGTGCGTGCTCGTGTTACTAGCTTCCTGCGACGTGCTAGCTAGTAGCTACGTACGTGTGTATTCCTCTGCCTCTGGACTCTGGTACACAATGAGACGCGAGGGAGCCAGAAGCTTGGGGGAGATCGATCCTGGAGGCTGGAGAGCTAACAGTCTTGCATGCTTGCTCGCTGTTGGCAGAGAGGGCGACCTCGCGGTGGCCTCGGGGATGGACGTACGGGGGGGCCATACGGTGGGAGGCGGCGGTACGGCGGCACTGTGGGCGGCGGGCCAGCGGAGCGGCGCGGTTGACCGCGGAGCAGTGCGCCGTACAGCAGGGGACCCCGCCGTCCAACGACGAGGCTGTTGCGTCGCCGTACGGAGGAAGGGAGGGAGAGAGGCCAGGCATGTGATCAGATGTGATCCGGGAAGACGATGATGATCGATGCATGGGCTGGGCGCGAGGCCGCGGCCGCGAGCCGATCCCGATCCAGCAGTCGGTTTAGCAGCCGAGGCATCAATTGCTCCGGCCTCCGGGCCGGCCCGGTGCCCTGCGGTTTCAGAACATCATAAATTCATAATTGGGGCTTCGTCACGGGGGAGGAGTGAAGCACTGTTTAGAAGAGCACATGGCATCAGGACTCTGGAGCACTGTCAGTCTGTCACCGATTAGCAGTACTGTGGTAACGATTTTCCAACGAGTGTATATAGTATAGTTATGCTATGCCTTTGAACTCTAGGAGAACTTTCAAAGTTCCTAAAAGCTCACGTGTTGCCCTGTCGTGCCTACAGCATCCATGCCCCGTCCTGTTTTGGTGTCTTATTTCAATAGCTTCCGACATTTTGCATAATACAAAGCCGTTTCTCCAATTCAAATGCTTATCAGCCATTTCTCATAAATATTGCTCTTCTTCCTGGAGTAACTTCACCTGACTCTCGTGGCTGAGGAAGGTCTACCGAGTATTAGGAGTATGTTGGTTTGTGACTGGCTCTTTGTGGTCCAACACATCAACTCAACTGTAAAAGACGCTTGGGTATCGACAGTGTAGTAGGCGACATAAAAACAGGAATTCCTCCGCACGGGATCCCGTTCTCGGACGGGATTGCCCCCCCCGGGTGACACGTGTCCACTAACCCGCGCCCAGCTCCCCTTCGCCCGCGCGTGCGCTGTGCAGAGGAGGAGGAGGAAGGAGGATGCCTACCTCGACGCCGTCGCCACAGTCGCCCTCGCCGTCGCCGCCGTCGAGCTCGCCGTCACTGGGTTAGGGTTCGGGTTTGGGAATATGTGGGTTCCTCCTGGTGTAGAGGGAGGTCGGGACGGCGGCGGATCGTCGGTGGCACTATTGGAAAAATCAGTTTCTGTGACGTCAACACTTCGTCATCATATGTCTGCAAATCATCACTGAAGATCTTCTATGATGAACCTATGATGAAACTGTTTCTATCATGGTATGTGCGTCATAGAAAGTTTTTAACGATGAATTGAACAAATTCGTCATAGAAATTTATGACGCTACATTTTGTTGTCATGGAAGAGCACATTCTGTGACAAAATATTTTGTCTTCGGGTACTTATATGAACCCGCTGCATATGTACATGTGGGAAGCACATCAACGGCTAAGAAGCGCATGCACACGTTGGCTGGCCACATGGATGCATGTGCTGATGTGCGTGCTCGTGTTACTAGCTTCCTGCGACGTGCTAGCTAGTAGCTACGTACGTGTGTATTCCTCTGCCTCTGGACTCTGGTACACAATGAGACGCGAGGGAGCCAGAAGCTTGGGGGAGATCGATCCTGGAGGCTGGAGAGCTAACAGTCTTGCATGCTTGCTCGCTGTTGGCAGAGAGGGCGACCTCGCGGTGGCCTCGGGGATGGACGTACGGGGGGGCCATACGGTGGGAGGCGGCGGTACGGCGGCACTGTGGGCGGCGGGCCAGCGGAGCGGCGCGGTTGACCGCGGAGCAGTGCGCCGTACTGCGGGGGACCCCGCCGTCCAACGACGAGAGGCTGTTGCGTCGCCGTACGGAGGGAGGGAGGCAGAGAGGCCAGGCATGTGATCTGATGTGATCCGGGAAGACGATGATGATCGATGTATGGGCTGGGCGCGAGGCCGCGGCCGCGGCCGCGAGCCGATCCCGATCCCGATCCCGATCCAGCAGGGCGGTTTTAGCAGCCGAGGCATCAATTGCTCCGAGCCGGCCCGGTGCCCTGCGGTTTCAGAACATCATAAATTCATAATTGGGGCTTCGTCACTGGGAAGGAGTGGAGCACTGTTTAGAAGAGCACATGGCATCAGGACTCTGGAGCACTGTCAGTCTGTCACCGATTAGCAGGAGTACTGTGGTAACAATTTTCCAACGAGTGTATATAGTATAGTTATAGTTATGCTATGCCTTTGAACTCTAGGAGAACTTTCAAAGTTCCTAAGAGCTCACGTGTTGCCTTGTCGTGCCTACTGCATGCATGCCCCGTCCTATTTTGGTGTCTTATTTCAATAGCTTCCGACATTTTGCATAATACAAAACCGTTTCTCCAATTCAAATGCTTATCAGCCGTTTCTCATAAATATTGGTCTTCTTCCTGGAGTAACGTAACTTCACCTGAACTCGCGGAGGCCATGGCGATAGCCTGATTCTCGTGGCTGAGGAAGGTCTACGGTGGATTATCTTGGCCTCTGACTGACTCTTTGTGGTCCAACACATCATCAACTCGATTGTAAGAGACCGCTCGGACATCGATAGTGTAGTCGGCGACATAAAAAACATGGCGGCTCTCGTTTTCAGTCCTGTCTTTTCCTGCATGTTAATCACCTGTGTAATCTGTGTAATGCTGCAGCACACTTTAGCTCGTATGTCGAAAACTTTCGTTGTGCTATCTTCCGTTTTTGTAACCCCGAAGTGTATCAAAAGATACTTCATTCTGATGTTGATTAATCTATGATACGCCGTCATTTGCTTCCAAAAAAATTATTGATACCTATAGAAGCTTCCTTTGTCTAAAAAAAAAAAGACGCTTTTTGAAGCTCCAGAAGCCATCATTCCATCCGCAACCTCCCTCTGGCCATGATTATATATAAAAAAGTGCCCGAGTATATATCGTCTGAAATACTGTACATACAAATTAATGTTATCAAGGGACGCTGACATGGCAGTGCACATCATCAAAACAGTCTAAAAAACCAACCTATAGACCTGATTGCAACGGTTTCACAAGTTGGATAACTAAATAAGCGGTTTCGATACTTACGGATTTATGTGCACATACGGGATAAGTTTGGAAACTAATAGTGCAATTTTCTCATAATTTTATAAATCTATAGAAAATTTTCTCATGTTTTTATGAATTTTATACTATTTTTATTTTTTTTTCTATTTTGTAACGTATGTATTAAAATGCAGGGGCATAATGGTCATTTTGTAACTCTGTTATATTCTTTACCGCTTGAGTGGCACCGAGGAAAGAAAAAACTTAAACCGGTGGCATGTAAGAGAAGATAGAATTTTCAATGATAGATAGAAAATTTAAAACTTTTTCAGTGGCATAAAGGGAGTTCTCTCGATAAAGTTACCTTCGAAGGCATAAACTGAATGTTCGGCATGAGCTAATTGTTTGATGAATCTTGAAGGCATAAAATGTCAATCGCCTTCACTGCGCCTCGGCGATGGCCACCCGCACTAGCCGTGATGGCGTGATCTCCATGTTCGGGCCGTGGAACCTGCTTGTCCGTGCACGCTCTGGTAGCCAAGTGCACAAAGCGAAACACAAAACGCTCTGTAAACAAATCTGACGTGCCGATCCATCCGCTAGACGCATCCAACACAAAGGAGCCAGAAGCCCTCCCAGCTCGATCACTCTCTCTCACACATCTCCAAAGTTCGATGAGCACCGCCTTAGTGTCATATGGCGAGATGGGGCTCTTAGTTAACAACGTTTGATGAGTGCCAGCACATGACTCGGGTTTTCTGCGCCACCGTTGTATACTGTGACGATATCAGTATCATATCTCTCTCTACTAACCCGATTCAACATTAGTGCACCAAACATTATGATTGATTTGGATCCCTTGATCCAAGAGCAAAGTTCCCACCAACTGCGCAATGCCTCATTCTTTCTAATTAATGAAACAATAGCTTTTAATAAGGGCAGCATAGTAAAAATACCCCCAATAACTATGACCTTGGTATCTGGTGAGACAGTAACCACGGCCATCTCCCCGACGAGCAACGTTCACTATGGCAAGGATGGCGACCGGTCTCCAAGTCCCAAACCGGCGGCATGGACCGTGCTCGTGCGGGGACGGCTCGAAGGTGGCCGTTGTGCAACCGTGTCGTGCCATGCCTCACTAATGACAGGTCGTGGGGGCACAGTCCGGCCCGCTTTGCTCTCCGTGCCATGCCGGCCCATTTCACGGCGGCTCGATACACGACGGCCCAACTCCCAACGCTACATCTAAGTAAGGCACGCACACAATGTTAGTCACCTGGGCAGCCCTTTGCTATGCAAAAACTCGCCACGGTTGCGGGAGTCAAATTCACTCCCACAAATTATCGCTACAATGTTGTGTTGGAAGGTTGGGTCCACAGGAAGGCTCGCTGGGAGGCCGTTGCCGTGGAGGCTGTCGTACTCGGGAGAGGGAGTTGAAGGGGGAGAAGTATTCCTGGGAATTGGGCCGTGCTTTTATGGGCCGACCCGAGCACGGCCTGAATTTACAGGCCCAAAGCACGGCCCGGCACAAAATTATTTGGGCCGTGTCGGCCCGGCCCAATTGTCGTGCCGGGCCGGGCCTAAGAAGCCGGCACGACGAGCCGCCCGGCATGGCCCGAACATTTGGGCCGTGCTCTGGCCGGCACGGCCCGAACTGAGGCACGAGTCAGTAATTCATATTTTTGGTATTCTTTTGTTACTCGGATGAATTTTGTTTCTATATGAAAGTTGTAGAGAATTTGGAGACACATATTTTTCATGTAGATAACTTTTTCATTTGAGCAATGTATGAATTTATAAAAAAAATTTAGTGCGCTGGCTGTTTTAGAACCCATATAACCCATTTCGGTAATTAACATTTTTCGAGATATTCCGTTGCTCAGATGAATTTATGTTATACATTAAAGTTGTAGATAATTTCGAGACGCATCTGTTTCGTATAGACAACTTTTTCATTTGAGTAATATATAAATTTATAAAAAATCATTTATCTCTCTGTTTTGTCGGTTGTGCCGTGCTCGGGCCGGCCCGGCCCGATTGCGGTCCGTCGGGCTTTTGGCAGGCCGTGCCGGCCCAGCACAGCCCGAAGTGTTGACCGGGCTGTGCTGGCCCGATGCATGGCGGCCCGAGGCACGACGGGCCCGTGCCGTGCTGGCCCGGCACGGCCCAATTCCTAGGACTAGGGAGAAGAGGCAAATCGAGCTCGCGTACGGTGAGGCTGCCATCTTTGAGGGAAGATGGTGGAGGTTAAACTCCCATAGCAGCTCGCAGTGGCCAGTGGGAGAGCTTGTTGGGTAGAGGAGCTTGTTGTGTTAAGTGATACCTGCGTTTTTTCTTTATATTTTAATAAAAGAAAAGCTACATGCCAAATTAAAACATAAACCAATGACCCTCGGCGGCAGGATTATTGAAATTAAATAATATAAAAAGTATGGTATTACAATCTTCTAGCATCGAAAAAGCTTGTCTATCATACAAATCACATGCATTGTCTTCTCTTCTCGTAAAAAAAGACAATTAGGAGGAATTTTAACCTCGAAATCGAAAATAAGACTATCAAAATACCGGAGAGAACATGGCCACTTGACGCACGTTTCTCCACCGGCCTCCTAACAAGACCCAAGATAAAATCCATATCTTAATGCATCCAACTAATAGAACTATTGAAAAGCATAAAAAGGGGCTCTGGTTTACATTGAACTACAAAAAATATGATCTTAGGATTTGGCCCGATGATATATCTTGCCTTTTGTAGCAGGGAGGAACAGTGTTACATTTTTTTTATTGTCATTTAGCTAGATCAGTTTGGCAGTTAATTTACATTGTCTTAGGTTTACCACACCCACAAAAAGTATGAATCATATAATTTCTAGTTGGTTTCTGGGTTTGAAAGCTTGTCCGAGGAAACATGTTCGAGTGTGCATAGCATCATACTTGTAGCTATCTGGCCTTGTCGCAATGGAATGTTTTTCAACATGAAAAAATTACTATCATACAAGTTATCTTTAAAGGGGTCTACTGGTTGCAACAATGAACGATGCTACAAAGGAATGATGACAAAGACAACATGTTTTAATAATAGACTTTCTATGTCCTGATGTTATCTTTTGTAAAACCTGTCTATCTACTTTAGTTTAGGTCATGTAATAATTTGGTTGTAATATTACTGGGACTATATACATCATGTGTAAGCCGAATTTTAATTTATCCAAAAAAAGGGACTGATTTAATGGTAGGCAATTGCTTTTGAAATTTATAACACCCACTCAGCTAATCATTATAGGATTAAACAAAACAACACACATGCTAAAAAAATATAGAAGTTAAACAAAATATCCGAACGTAGATAACCTAAAAACTTACCGATCAGGTTTCTATCTAAAAACAATAATTAATAAAAAAGCTGAAAATTAATATAAGCATACACATATAAGTTTTTCAATACGAAATAACTAAATTTCCACTATTGAACTTAGTGGAAAAATAATGTAGATAAACTGGAAAAAACATTGACCGTTCAAAAACCAGATCTCGAGCAAAATCAACAACAAACCGGTCATTGATAATAATTTTAAATAATTTTTTTCAGTTTGTATACGTATATATTTTTTCAATATGAAATAACTTAATTTCCACTATCCAACTAAGTGGAAAAATTGTGTAAACAAACTGAAAAAAATCAGTTGTCCGCTAATAAGAAAAAAAATCACATGCTAGCTGCAAATCAGTAAAAAAAAATCCGCTCCATATTTATGGATGTAGGGAGCAAGGACATCGCATCATGTCCAAATAGCCAATCATAGTAAGAAAATAAAATAAAATTATCTTTCTTATCGTGCTTCTAACTTGGGCTTAACCTTTACGGTTCATGAATGTGTCTCATGGCTGGGCTTTGTCCGGCCTATCTTATCAAATGCGTAAACAAGGCGGTGCACTGATTGCGCGGCCCATGGACAGAAGACCACAATGGTCTAATCGTGAGTAGAGCAGTGCATCAGCGACGCGCAATTACGCACAGTTGCCTTCCAAACTTCCGAAAACAAAGTTAAAAGAATTCCGTAGGTGCCACTGAAAAATTTTACAATTCCCTATCACTTAAAATTCTCTCTTCACTTACATGACACTTGTTCAAGTTTTCTCTTCCTTCAGTGCCACTGCCGTTAATTCTGTTAGTTTTAGCCGTTTAAAAAATTCATTAATGTCTAAATTGCCCTTTTGGTTTAAAACTTTAAAAAATCATACCTCCTTCATTTTAACTTCAAATTAAGTAATTCAAATTTTAAAATTTATGTAAAATCATGATCTACTTACTATTCAAATATTTGTAACATTTGGTATTTTCATCTTTTGTTCTCCTCTCAGGGTATCCGAAAGATACTTCGTTCTTGTTGAAGTATAAGTGAATTGCCATCCCTTCCCCATCAGCTTAAGCTTTTGGGTGACTTGGTTAGGGCATGCAGCTCAATATGGTATCAGAGCCAGAGGTCTCGAGTTCTAGTCTTGACCGGCGCAATTAAATAAGTCGCCCACTCTATTCCACGTTTGAGGCCTGGGGAAGCCTCCACGTGCGGGGGAGTGTTGAAGTATAAGTGAATTGCCCTCCCTTCCCCATCAGCTTAAGCTTTTGGGTGACTTGGTTAGGGCATGCAGCTCAATAGTTCTGATGTTGATTAATCTATGATATGTCGTCATTTGCTTCAAAAAAAAATTATTGAGACCTATAGACGCCTCTTGAAGCTCCAGAAGCCATCATTCCACCGCAACCTCCCTCTGGCCATGATTGTATATAAAACAAACGCCTGAGTATATATCGTCTGAAATACGTACACGTTAAAATTATGTAATTTTATTATTTATATATTTTTAACTATTTAGATTATGTCATAGAAATCATACGTTTAGATTGTCTTGGAAAAATGCCGTCTATAATACTACAAATTTAGTGGACCTATATATAAATTGCAGTAGTAATTACTCCCTCCATTACAAAATAATAGTCGTTTTGAACATTTATATAGTCTTCAAAGTACAACTTTAAGCATAATTTTCTTATATTTTCTTAAAAAATTATTTATAATGTGTTAAAATTATTATATTACGAAAGTTATTTTTAACACGAATCTATCTAAATGATTTTTATGTTCTCAATATAAATAGTTTAAAGTTTTCTATAGACAAAATTTTAAAACTGTGACTTAGGATAAGCGTAGATGACTACTATTTCATAACGAAAGGAGTAATTGTCAAATTATATTTTTGGAGACCACACCAATGTCCAAAATATTAATTATTTCTGACTAGGGATAATATCTAGATACAGTTTGTAGCAGAGAAACTCTAGATAGGCCTCAATTTTTTTAATATCTAATGGTCTATTTGATTGGTGGCTTAATTCTGCCACATCTAAGATTAGACATGCAATAGTTGGTTGGCTATTTGCGTAATCCTGTCAGCTGCCACATCTAAGTAGTGCTGGGAGTTTGGACCATGTCTTTTGGGCTGGCCCGAGCACGGCCCGAAAAAGCTAGCCTGAAGCACGACATGACACGAAATTAAATAGACCGTGCTGGCACAGTCCAAATAGACTTGTCGGGCTGGGCTGGGCCTGAATATATATAGTGCACGACGTGTCGCCCGGAATGGCCCGAGATGACGTGTGGCGTGCTTGGGCCGGCACGGCCCGGACAAGGCCCGAAGCCCCTTCTATACGGAATTAATGCTCTGTACAGCATACGTACCACATGGGTGCAGCCATGCAGGGAGCTATCCATCTCCCAAGGTGAGTGGGTCCACTACTACGCAAATATTCGGGACTAAAGGTCTATGGTTTTTAGTCCCGGTTCTCTCAACCGGGACTATAGCCACTGAAATATATAAAAAATATGGCGAACCCAAGACTCGAACCTAGGATCTCATGCACTTACATAACTCCCCACTCACCCTTCTAACCAACCCACCCACCCACACGTATTTATTAGAGTAGGATATGCATTCCTTTTGAAGCTTGCTGGAACGAGCCTTTAGTACTAGTTTGTAATACGAACCGGTACTGATGGCCCATATCAGTACAGGTTCGTATTACGAACCGGTACTGATGAGTCCGTGCACCAGTTGGTTGTACCCGCCTGCAAAAAATATCCTTATTGTTGTCTCCAACCGGTACTAAAAGTTTAAAATTGCTACTATTGCTACGAACCGGTACTAATTTGCCGATATATTAGGCCATTTCTCTAGTTGTGGTCACGAGTTAATGGGTTATTTCAATTATGGGTGGGACCCACCATAGGTTAGAGAGATAAAGCTGATCACGTCACGGGAGCTATAGATGGACAAATGGGCAAGGTTAAATGGACCGGCCCGAAGCACGACCATTTGGCACGACACGAGGCACAACCCGGCACGGTTGGACACGAGCTCGTGCCAGCATGGCACAATTGGCTGTGCCGAGCTTGGGCCTGACCTAGGCCCGTGGGCCGACACGGGCATGGCACGGATAATGGGCCGGTACTATGCAGGTACGGCTAACCCCCCTCGCCCCACGGGCCACGGACCAGGCCTAGGGCGCCCCCGCGGCCCCCAGCCCCCGTGGTCCCACTGTCGAAACCCAAGCCCCCATATATAAGTGTTGCGACGCAGCCGACGCCCCTCTTCCCCCATTTTCTCCTCGCGGTCTCACCTGGAAACCCTAGCCGCTCCCTCTCCGGATCTATGCCTCCACGCCTCCTCTCTGTGAATCTGTCTATCCTCCTACTGGCTCCTCTTCGCGGAGGCGCGAATCCGCCTCTCGCCATTGCCGCCGCCAGCAAGGCGCGACCATGGCTGTTGTAGTAGGGGACACCCACCCCCTACGATTCAGCGAGAGAAGCGAACCAATCTGCGAAGGTGGAGGAGACACATGACCAAAGGGAGCCTCGCCTCCCTCGGGCTAAGCAATGGCGGAAAGGGGAGGTGTACCCCCTGAGAGCCTCGCGGACCTTCTTAGAGGTGGAGTGAAGCACATCAGCAAGTACACCACTCGAGGCCAGGAGAGCCTAAGTCCTAGTCGTGAAGCAAAGATGGTTGCGTGGGGGTCAAGAAGATAGGGGGAAAGGAAGTACGGTCTGTTACTGTTGCTACGAATCGTATCACGTGCCAGGGAGATACGACAGCTGGCTGTAACAACCGGCTTCAGACGGTAGAAGGATCAGGGTTTGTTGTAACAGTCGGGTCCCCTTTGTAATCTCAGTTCTACCCTTGCTTTAGGTGAAAAGGCGAAGGAAATTGAGTCCGACTCGGGGTCCCAAAGGTGTTTTTTCCTTTGGTACCCCGGGATTAAGAGCAAGCTAGGGTCTAGAAGGTCTTTTCCTAGTCTACTCTCTTTTACCCCTGCGTGATTCCCTCGGTGAAGGGTTGTAATGGCACAATGTAATTTGGCCCCCATTATAAATAGGGGGCTTCCCCAATAATAAAGGACAGGCAACAATTTCTACAGGATAGCCACTTTCAGATTGTTTAGCTCCCTAGAGCTGCTTCGCGAAGCGCGATATGTTGCTTCGCAAGGTAGCCTCTCACAAATCTATTGTCTGGCTCGAGCCACTGACAATGGCCTATGGGATGTGTGCTGCCATCTCGTTGTCGTCGCTCGTCGCCTCTCTCCCGTCTCCTCTGTTCTCTCTCTCTCTCTCTCTCTCTCTCTCTCTCTCTCTCTGTGTGTGTGTGTGTGTGTGTGTATTCCCCCTATTGGGTCTTGGCCTCTCAGATCTGGGCCTCTCCGTCTTCGGTGTGCTTCCTGGAAGTCTAGATCAACAAGTCACTCGCCGTCGTCATCGTGGCATCGGTGGAACGGTGGTTCTTGTGCTCCGGCGTAGGTTCGTGACGTTCGTCTCCCCGTCTACCTCTATGATCTCTAGATCTGGCTTTTTTGTGTTCTTCACTTCACTTATTTGGATGTTCTTCACTTCTAACACTCTGAGTTCTTTTCATCTTTAAAGTTTGAAGTTTTCGGCGCGTCGTTGAGTTACCGGAGCCACTGGGCCGCGAGCCGACGGGATGACGAGTCGACGACAATGGCGGAGGAGCTTGATCCGACCTCCATCGACCACGATCTTAGGCTTCAAGGGGACACCGGAGAAGATTTGGGCGGAGATGACTTGTTCGGTAGCAACGCAGTAGAAACTGGTGAACCAGCTGGTGATGGCAATCTCTCTGGTGCTACTGCAAGTCTGTTGGGTGATGGCGCAAGCACTGGCGGCGCCCGCCGTGGCCGTGGCCGTGCTAAGAGGACCAGTGCCTCGAGCTCTGATGTGTGGAACGACTTTGAGAAGTTTTTCAAATCGAAAATAGCAAGGAAGTGAGGTATGCTGCTAAGTGCCTCATCTGCAAATCTACGTTGTCTGCTCTTTCTACTGGTGGTACTGGCCATTTGTCGCGTCACCATGACAGGTGCACACTGAAAGCAGGCCGTTCGGCCGGCATTCAGTCCCTGCTTCAGTTCAACCCCGACGGCTCTGTTCGTCAATGGGATTACAGCCATGAGGTAGCTCGTACCAAACTTTGTAGCTTGATTGCTAGAGAAGATTTGCCACTTTCCTTTGGTGAGTCCGCTGCTTTTGAGTAATACATTAGGCGTGCCCATAATCCTAGATTTTTCGGTGTGTCTAAGCAAACCACTACTAGAGATATGGAGAAATATTTCAATGAACGTAGTAATAAGCTTATGGAAACTTTGCAAAATTCAGTTTCATTTGTTGCGCTTACTTCTAATATTTGGTCTGGTAATGCTAAGGAAGATTACCTTAGTGTGGTTACTCATTATGTTAATGCTGAATGGGAACTAGAAAAAAGGGTTATAGAGCTTCGGCTGATGTGTCACATTTAGGTGACAACATGGCTGACTGTGTTTGCTCTATGATCAATAAGTTTGGCTTGTCTAATAAGGTGTTTTCTGTTACATTGGACAATGCTTCTGTAAACACTAGTGCCATGGATAAGCTCAAACATTTGATTAGTGGTTATGTTGGCTTTGTTTTCCTGCATTAGCGTTGTGCATGCCATATAATCAATCAAATTATTAAATCTGGTTTGAAGCGCCTGAAGCCTTATGTTGAGGGTTTCAGAACAACAATTTCTTTTCAGAATTCTTCAAACCAACGTATTGCTGCATACAAAAACTATTGTGTTGCTCTGAGGGTTCGTCTTCGTCAGTTTGGTTTGGACATAGATATGAGATGGAATTCCACTAATCTCATGCTCAAGCACCTCATACCATACAGAGCACTTTTTCTGTCTTCATACATACTCACTATCACCAGCATGGGGCCAAACCCTACTCGCTGATGCACACTGGTATGTGTTGACACCCAAATTTGGCAGGAAAATCAGATATAGTAGAATGGCTAAATATATCGGATTTATTGGGTCCAATCAGAAAATAGACTTTATCGGCAAAGAAGAAAAGCATATTGAAGAATACCGATTGTTATGAGACTCCGGAAGAAGTACGATCTGATCAGGAGCGCGACGTGGTAAAATAGGTCATATCGGTATCGAAATTGTAATAGTATAAATAGAACCTTAGGCCTCGTGAAAACAACACATCATACTCAAAACACAAACCCACTTTTCGAATCCGATCGACACCGTCGAAAGGCTTCAACTCGCAGGTAGAGTTATCTCGATGGGATAATCGATTCTCTTCTTGTAACCCGTACGCATGGCTGTATCATCTTGATCTCATGTATACAAAGCATATTAAACTGTCTTGGGATTTGCCGATCTTTAATGTGTTCTCGCATATTGCACTGTCTCGATCAAATTGATCTGTAATATGTGTTTATTCTGCAATGCCGATTGTTAATTATCTCACATGTTTTTCTTGAATCCGATATATGCAACTGTCTCGTTCAATCGATCTTGTGTGTGCCTTGTTTAAGATTTTGCATGTGCAGATGTTTACCGATCAGTATTGTATTTACCGATATTAGTTCTAAACCTTTAAATCGCTTTACGGACTTACATCTAGATTTAGAATTGAATACTGTCTTGGCCTGACCAATCTATTCAATCTATTCCTTGGTTTAATCTAATACACTGATATGAAGGTTTATTGCTAATATTATATAAAAAATACCAAAAAGAAGTAAAAGATTTTCAATTGAATGCATATTTATATTTAGTAGCTCTATCAGGCATTAAGCCGATAGATCCTGTAATCGGGTTATTTAAAGCCGATTAGAAATAACCTGATCTTGCTATTTTAAAAGCCGATTAGGGCTAAGTCGCTGACAATTTATTCTTTATCAATTTACAGGTATAATTGACTGGCACGCTTGGTTCTTAGTTGCGACGCAAACACAGATTTGACGCTTCGGCATGTGTGTTCGCGAAAAGATCACTTTTTGTGTCAACACACTTTTTGGCACGCCCAGTAGAACGTCAAGAATCAGAATCAACAAGATGACGCGCACCGATGCTGAAGCGGCATTGGAGGCACTCAAGCTCGTTGCTGAGGTGGCGACGTTTGACGAATTGAGCCCTGATCAGAAAAGAGAAGTCGAAGATAGGCTCGCTGAAATCCATGAAGAAAACAAGAAAAGGATGCTCACTGGCTATCGAAAAACGTGCAGTGGCCAAATTACGAAGACTTCCATTGGAGATCCGTTGCTCACTGGTGATTTTTCTGAGGTCATAAGAGATCAGATTAATAGCTCTGTTTACCAATCGATGCTGGATCAGTCATCGGTTTTAGGGCGAATCGTGCAAGAGGGTACAAGTGCTGCCTTACATAATATCATGACTGGGCAAGCTCCTCAAACGAATCGGAATATTCCGCAAGGGATGAATTTGGGAAGCCAGTACCCAGCTTGTACTCAGGCAGGAACATCGCATGCAGGGACTTTCCAACCAAATCCTCCATTGACGATCAATCCAACTCCGATTCAGATAATACCGAATAGTCAGGCTATAGTTCCGGCTCTAGAACCGATCTATCAGCCGATTAATCCCGGGATGAACGAAAATCTAGAAGAGATGACGAGGAACCTGGTGTATAACATGATGAAACAGTGCGGGTTCAACACTCCTAAAATTGCCCCGCATTACACTATGCCGTATCCATCGGCTTTCAATGAAATAGAGTTTCCTCACAAATACCGAGTTCTTGATTTCGCTAATGCCAAATTCAGTGGGAGTGACAACACCTCTACGCGCGAACATATCGCTAGATTTCTTGCACTGTGCAGGGAGGCTACATCAAAAGATACTCTCAAATGCCGATTATTCCCACTGTCGTTATCGGGATCGGCATTTAATTGGTTCAAATCGCTTCCTCCAAACAGCATCACTTCCTGGCCAGATCTGGAGAAGAAGTTTCATGAATATTTTTATTCTGGGGAAAACGAGGTAAGAATTACTGATATCATGATGATTAAGTTTGGGGAATCGGTGAATGATTATCTGCGTCGGTTCAGGGAAGTGAGAAACCGATGCTATAGCCTTTCACTGTCTGACAATGAACTAGCAGAATTGGCTTTCAAAGGCTTATTACCTGTTAATCAGAAGAATGTGAGCAATCAGGAATTTGTTGATATTTCACATATGGCTCACAAGATCGCGCTGTACGAAAGTCGATTTTCAGATAATTCATACCTAGGTCAGAAAGAGTATCGGAATAATAACAATAATAAGGGTAAAGACAAAGCCGTCAACATTGTTGATGCTGATGAGATCGAGGACTCATATGACTCCGATACTGAGGATGTTAGTGCTTATGTTGCCGAATGGGTGAACAATAAGAAAGAATTCGAGCTTGGGTGGATAAAGCCGAAAGGCTCTGAAAAGAGCAAAAACTCTTTTGATACATCCAAATGTGATCGGATTTTTGATCATCTTCTGCAGAAAAAGCAGATTCGGCTTAAACAGGGGCATGTAATTCCTCCACTTGAAGAGCTGAAGAAGCGGAAATATTGCAAGTGGCATAACTCTTACTCGCATGCTACCAATGAGTGCAATGTGTTCAAGCAAGTGGTGCAGAAAGCAATCGAGAGCGGACAACTTCGATATCAAGGCAAAAATTCGCAGATCGATACAGAACCGTTTCCAGTCGGTTTTGTTGGGATGGTTGATGTCAAAAGAAAAGCTGATGATTCCGATAGTTCTAATCGGTTTATAGTACTCGTTGGCTCTAAGATGATTGTGGTGGAAGAGAAGCCGGAATTGAAATTTCGATTAGCAAACCGACGGAGTGGTGAAAGAATTGGCGAGTGGTGCGAAGTGAAGCGCGGGCGAGAATATAATCCGATTTCCAAGCCAAGGCCAAAGCCAACCTTTGAGCAGCTGTTGGAAAAATATGACCGGATGGCCAAGGAGACGCCTCGTAAGAACATTAAATTGAGTGGTCCTGAACCTGTTCACAGGAATTCAAGAGATCAAGATTGGAAGATGGAACATTGGGAATGTCCATTTTTTCGATACTGCTGGGAAGAGAGGATGTCGTTGCCTACTCTGGAGAATTGCCCAATGAACCATACGTTTATTCCACCCAAGAGAACATTGGTAAAGGATCGGCTGGATTTCCTAGTGAAAAAGCCGAGGATATCCCAGTAAATAAAAATACCGATGTGCATCGACCTCCCAAGGTGCCGTTGCCGCAGTGGTGTCCAAGTGGAATCACAAAGTCACAGAAGCGGCGCTTGCAGCGGATGAGAAACACTGAGGCAAAAGAGGTAGAGGCTGAGAAATTCAGGGATGCTTTGTTAGAGCAGGTAAAGCCAATGAAACCAGCTAGGGGCAGGTAGGAATGGAGACCCAGGTTGAGATCGGCTGTTATTATTGAAGCTAATAAAGAGTCTGATGAAGTCTCGATTGCTACTAACATGGTTTGCGTATTGCCTCGGGAATTCATGTGTGATTACGAAGAGGCTGCCGCAGAGCTGGTAATTGGAGCAGAAGATGGTATTTTTAAGAAACTAGAGAACTCCCGATTACATTTGAAGCCATTGTTTATCATGGGTTATATGAATGGAAAGCCGATTTCCAGAATGATGGTGGACAGTGGAGCTACTGTAAATCTAATGCCATATTCTGTGTGTCGGAAAATTGAAAAATCTACAGAAGATTTAGTAAAAACCAATATGGTATTGAGTGATTTCAATGGAAATCCGACTGAAGCTAAGGGGGTTCTGGTCGTGGAGCTCACTGTGGGAGCAAGACAATTGCAATAGCTTTTTTCGTAATTGAAGGAAAAGGGAGCTACAATGTGCTGTTGGGGAGAGATTGGATACACGCCAATTGCTGCATTCCATCGACATTACATCAGATTTTGATTCAATGGATTGGCGAGCAGATAGAGGTGGTCAGAGGAGAGTCTCTAACCGCAGAAATCGATTGTGCGGAGATACATGACAACCTAGAGGCGCTATCGGGAAAACCCTTGGAGGAGTGCGATTTCCTCAGCGTCAGTAAATTGGGCTTCAAGCCAACAACATTGGAAGCGCAATCGTTAACTCAAGGACACGAGGGTTTTTTATGGGAACCGCGGCTCTAGAGAAAGTTGAGTATAAGATGGGCTAGGGTTTTATATCGGCTGATGAACTTGAAAAAGTCGATATTGGAACGAATGGGAAAGAAAGGCCCACTTACATCAGTAAACAGTTGCCGCGGAAATATAAGGATCGGCTAATTCAAATTCTTAAAGATCGTGTTGATTGCTTTGCCTGGGAATATCATGAGATGTCTGGTTTAAGCCGATCTATAGTTGCACACAAAATTAAAATGAAGCTTGGATTTCAGCCAGTAAAACAATCACCAAGGAGGATTAGCTGGAAAATCTATGATCAAGTGAAGGCTGAGATTCAGAGGTTATTAGATGCAAAGTTTATTCGGCCATACAAATATGCCGATTGGATTTCTAATATTGTACCGGTGGGAAAGAAATATTCTGATAAGATTCGGGTATGCATCGATTTTCGGGACTTAAATAAGGCAACGTACAAGGATGAATATCCGATGCCGATTGCTGATCGTTTGATTGACGCTGCTTCTGGCAATCGGATTATCAGCTTCTTGGATGGCAATGCTGGTTACAATCAGATCTTTGTGGCCGAAGAAGACGTGACCAAGACTGCATTTAGATGTCCTGGTTCTATTGGTTTGTTTGAGTGGGTTGTGATGACTTTTGGGCTGATTAGTGCTGGGGCTACCTATCAAAGAGGGATGAATTTAATCTGCAATGATTTAATCAGTAAATTAGTTGAAATTTGGGTAAAAAGCATACATGCCACTGTAGAGTCCTCTTTGGACAAAAATGCCATCGTAGAGATCGAAATATCTGAGACGCCATTATAAAGTTCAAAAATGTGCATAAATGCCATTATTTGGGTTGGGAGGGAATTTCGGACGAAATACACATGGATATACGGTCTGAAATACGATCTGACATGTGGGACCCACATGTCATACCCTCCTATTCATCTTCTTCCTCCCTCCTCAATCTTTCTCTCTCTCTGCCTCTCTCCCCGAGCGCGCCTCCCACCCCCTCCCCAAGCTCGCCGCCGGCCCCCTCCACCGAGCTCGCCGCGGCCCCCTCCCCGCCTCCCCAAGCTCGCCGCCGGCCCCTCCCTCCCTCCCGATCTGCCTCTCTCTCTCTCTCTCTCTCTCTCTCTCCCGCGGCTAGCCATGCTGGCGGTGGCGCCGTCGCCCTTGTCTACCGCCGCCTCCCACCTCCATCACGTGGAAGGCCGCGGCAGTGCGGTGCGATTACGGGGGAAGGGAGGGGAGGCCGCGGTGAGCTCGGGGGAGGGGAGGCCGCGGCGGCGCGTGCGCGGGGAGAAGGGCGGCGATGCGAGGAGGGGGCCGGCTATGAGGGAAGGCGGCGCGGCTTCCGCGAGCTCGCCGCCGCGGGCCTCTCCCCCTCCGCGAGCGGCCGGCGCCATATCTGCCCTAGGAGAGAGAGGAGCAATGGAGAGAGATAGAGGTGAGAGACTTGGGGAATGGCCGGAGGTGGAAGAAGAAGGCTAGAGGGGATGACATGTGGGCCCCGCTCGTCAGATGTATTTTGGAATGTATTTTCAGCTCATATATCCCCAATACTCTGCATAATGGCATCTGTGCACATTTTTGAACTTTATAATGGCGTCTCAGATATTTCGATCTCTACGATGGCATTTCTGTCCAAAGGGGACTCTACAGTGGCATGTATGCTTTTAACCCTAGTTATAATGACCCAGAGTTAGAGCTATTAGCTCTCAAACTCCAATCAGCCTCATTGTTTATTCTTAGTTGCTTGCCATATAACCCGATATAGGCGCCATGCCATGGACTTAGTTTTGAATCCTTATCATAGCAACTTAAGAGGAACAATATGTGTCGACAATTATCTCTCCATGTCTCATAAATGAGCACTCTCCAATATTAACCAGAATTTCGCTATTTCCCAATTCATGGTCGTCCGGCATTCCTAGCACTACAACATGCGCGCATTAACTTGCTGGGTATTCATTTTCAGGATGTTCCTCCCCAGGAGGCTCATTACTTTCATGGTAATTTCTCTTTAGCAGAATTTCAGTAGCGATGAGCAATTGTTTTACAAGTGTCATTGAATCTAAGACCCGTAGGCGTCCCCGCAGATTTTAGACCAAGACTCAACAATTCAATTTTCGCAAAGGTGGATATACTATTCAACCCGGGGTATTCCACTCTTAGCGACTCATTTACTACAGGTAAATAATTCCCAACTCCTTTAAATATCTGGAAGTCTCCTCGCTTCTAGCCTACAGGAGCACTCCTTGCTACTGGCGTACAGGAGTATTAACTAGTGCGTGAATCTTTCAATCAAAAATCTCGTAGGCATTTAACATGAAATATGGGCATTTCTCTCCCCTAATGCCGAGATCCGATTTTTACTACAGCATACTTACACAGTCCCCTTTTTATGAACACGAGACT
>SPJY01034554.1:2196748-2343011 GCA_005191435.1 Raddia distichophylla | reverse complement strand
ATTAGTAATATAATAACATAATGACTATCCTACCATGGTTTTAAACGTACCATAAAAATTATTACTATATAATATTATTACAATAATTTTTTCACTTACCCGTAGAAGAAGAAGGAAAAGAAAGCTCTGTCCTGTCCACTGCCAGAGAATCGCTCGGCTCTCTTCTGTTTGTCTGGGAAGCTATCCGTGCGGGTGATAATGGGTGAGAGCGATGCGGGTGAGAGTGATGGCGGCGGGGCTTATATACGGCGGTCCCCCCCTGGCGCCCTCGCGGAGAGCGCCGAGCGCTTGGCGCCCTCGCCGGGAGCGCCGAGCCCCGTGTGCACCGGGCCCCGCCTGTCCTCGCCAGCAGCGCCGAGCCTGTACGTTGGCGCTCTCGCCGGTGGCGCCGAGCCCGTTGGCGCCCTGGGCGGTGGCGCCAAGCCCTTGGCGCCCTGGGCGGTGGCGCCTAGGCCCTTGGCGCCCTGCGCTGGGGCGCCTTCCACTCGATGCCGCCCTCGCCAGTGGCGCCTAGGGGCATTTTTGCATTTGCATCGAAACGTTGGGCATTTTTTCGTTTGCGCGATTTTTAATGGGCAAACAGTAAAAAGTTTCGAAAGTAGATCGGGGGAGTTTGATAGAGATAGAGAGAGAAGGAGTAGAGAGATGGGGAGAGATCCGGCGGCGGGCACGGGATGTTGGTGGCAAGGCACTGCAACGGGCGGCCATAGGCGGCAGCGGCGTGGTGACCGGCATGGTGGCCAGCGCAGCGGCCAGCGCGGCGCGCGGTCGAGAGCACGACGGCGGCGTGCTCTGACGGCGCAAGGTGGCAGCGTGGGGCGATGGCGCGGGGTGGCGGCGGCTAGGGCTTAGGTGGGGGAGGGGGCGAGCACACTCGGGCTGGGCCGGCTGTTGGTTGGGCGGTCTTGCTATGGGCCACGCCCCGGGCCACGGCCCAGGTGGCCTTGGGCCTGGGTTCGCCCCTGTCTAAGAGCATGTAGAACCGTCCACCTCAACAGTCTTTAAGCCATCTCTAATCAGTGACATGTCAGCTAATTGATGATGTGGAGGAAAGAGTGTGTGAATAGATATTTAAGTCGTCTCTTATGCAAGATTCGACTCTACACGAGAATTAATAAACTTTGTATGTGAGGAAATTATATATAAAGACGTACAGACGTGCAGTCATCTCTATCATTGTATATGTTGCCTCTAAGTCATCTCTAGGGTTATCTCTAGTTGATATAGCACAATAATTAAAGACAACTGCCGTCTCAACTATTAGACATGCTCTAATCCACAGCCACCCTCCGATCCACCCTTACTTATAATACTTCCTCCGTTCTGAAATGTAAGGCATATAATTTTTTGATAAAGTCAACAAACGTAAATTTTGACCATTAATTTCTTTCATATTATATCATCAATAAGTATAAATTTAACATCATATCAAAGTACTTTTAAATACGAATCTAACCATAACACATACATAACATTGAACATATATGTTTCTAGTATAATTATTAGTCAAACGTTCTAAACATTGACTTTTTAAAATACATGCACGCCTTACATTTTATAACGGAGGGAGTAACTGATATATCGAGAGAAGCGCTAGTAGTGCGGTCCGGAACCCTTCCCGCTGGACACGCGAGAGGAGACGGATGAACCATCCTTGCTGGTTGAGCTTACTATAGTATCGAAGTACATATGTGCCATACTGGATGGGGATCCTCTGCAGCTGCAGAGGATGCATGTCCGTGCCATACTTATGTGTACAGTGCCAGTGGTCGCTAAAATCATAATTGTTTGACATATACGTGATTAAGGTCTTTTGATCCCTTATTTTATTTTAGTTTTGATTTGGCCTATCAGTTTTGTTATTTTTGTACAGACCACTCAGTGTAGTATTTTAAAATATTTTTTAAGACTTTATAGATTTTCTCAAACATCTTAAAATATTTTAAAATAATTTATTTAAGCTTTTCATATCTCTTTTAAAGGTCACAATTTTTCAACTACAACAAAAAAAAAAAGAAGAATGAAAGAGAGCTTTTATATTGACTCCCTAACATTTGTGAACTTCTTCCCGTCGTTTCCGTTCTTGGCTGTCCAAACTAGAGCTATTTCCTGTTGAGTTATTCCCACTTGGAAGTTGCTGATATTCGGTTGCTGCTTTTGTACTTGCAGCTGCTTCGTCCTCGGTTGAAGTCTCACTTCACATTTTGCCAAAACAAATGTTAAAGTTTTTACTACATGAGTGACATATATCTACAAATAGATCTAGAAAGATTTGAACAAACTTACTGCAATGAGTAAATGATCAATCCAATGGCAACCACTGTGAATGCTAGATAGTACAGCCAGTTTATCTGTGAGTTGCACCTAAATCGTGTGAACATATTGGGCGATATATATTCTGGTGCAAGGATAGGTCCGAAATTTGCACCTGTTGATGATAGAATAATACTCGAATGGCGACTGCCCACATGTCAGATGTTAGGAGTGAAAGGTTGAACAATGTTGCCCCACTCATCTGCAAAAGTACGGTCATCAGAAAAAGGCTAATGTACTACTGGAATGCTAAATTGAAATTAAACGGCCTTCTAGCTGATACTTCCTAATGAACTGGTGTTTTACATTATTACTGTAATACCCTGACTGATGTTACGTTATTCCTGTAATACCTGGCTTGTTGAGATGTGAGGTCTGTGTGGTCTATGTGATTGGTTGTGATGAAATAGTGTCACCTTACTAGTATAGACAGAGTTGTAATGGTATATAATATATGATGAATCCAAACGTAGCACCCCGTGTTAACCCTTTGGGCGAAGTGAGGCCGAAAACCGAAGAATTGTGCTATACCTGCATGAGTACTTGAGTAGTAGGTGAGGTAGGGTCTAATTGAATTTGGGTCAGAGTGTTACAATTACCCAAATGCCTTCTTTTATGCTTGGTTTATTCAATAACTCGTAACCACTTGATGGAACCGGTTTCTTGTTTTTATTTCCTTGTTGTCGAACTAATTTCATGCCTAACATGTGAGAGGAATTAACCTTAAGTACAAGCGGGGTAATGGAGTAAAACAAAAAAATTGCCACTGCAAATCCCGCGAATAGACTTATCTGAAAAGAAAAATCAAAGCAGGATGAGTTTCCCATCAAACAATTCATACAAGTATATTGAAGGAAAAAGTGTTTAATGACAACAGTTGATTTCTACCATTTTTTGGGACCAAACAATTGCTTGTAGGCTTTTCCTCTCGAATATAAATCTAAAAGTTTTGTAAGGTTAAAAGTAACAAACAATATTTGGTCTAGAAGAATATATATATCATCTGACATTTATTGTTGAAAAACTGTAGTGCTAGTTTAACTATGCAAAAACAAGAAGAAATCTGTAGATGCACTAGATCATGCCAGTTTGCTCCACTGGCGTGTAATTAGCAGTGAATTATGGAGAGGTCGAGAGGATACAACTGAATTGAACTGACTAACAACCCAAAGAGCCCAAGCATTGCAACAACTTCAATTCGATCTTTCTTCTTGACACAATATTCCTACACGTTCGAGGACAATGAATTGTTAATTAGAAATACTAGAATATTGCAGATAGCAGCAGGGTATATTGGACAACCAACCTCCCCAACATTGCTAAATGCAAAGCAAACTGTCCCGGCAATAACAAGGGCATCCCCCAGAAGAGGTATTTTACTTGTATCTGCAACAAATTATGTTTTCCATAATCTTAGTATTTGTCGAAACTTTGCTATCGAAATTTGGGGAAAAAACGCATCAAGTTCATTAGTTTCATGAAGTTCAGTTACCATATTATGCACCAATAGATTAAATAATTAATATCGTTCTACTATCATGATATTTTCTAAAAGGACACCGCAGAGCGCCTTCCCCGTTTGTTCAAAAAAAAAAAGGACACCACTAGTGGCGAGCCCTACTGTTCAGCACTTTTTATGTCTAACTGAAATTCTAATTTTCTATCCGAGGTTTGTCTTCGAGTTTTTTCAAATGGGATTAGGGGTGCAAACGGTCGGATACAGACGGATACTGTCCGTTTCATATCCTAATCTATTTTTTTTCTCGAATACAATTTCGAATCCAAATTATTCAGGGCACAAATACATGCACTTCCCGTTTCATATCCTAATCTATTTTTTTAATCAGATAGGGATTCGAATCCAAATTATTCGTCAGACGAATACACGACAAATATGCATGATAAACAACCGGATATTTCACATACATTAAAAATAGCACATGACATAATTATTTACTATTATATCAATGCGGATTAAGATTTGATGTTTAATACAAAAGCTAACGATATGTTAGTCAAACATTAGCTACAACCTTTATATTCCAATCAAACATATTTCATACAAAAAATATTTATATCATCACATATGTTATCGATATCTATTTTTGCTAATTTACATTGATATCTTTCAGATATCTTGGATATGTGAGTGCAAATCAAATAAGGATTAGATATTGATCTGTTAACCCATATATTTTTCGGATAGGAGGGTTCAAATTCGAATAAAGCCGGATATCATTTTTCATATTCGAACCAGGTTCTGAATTATTCAGACTCGGATCGGTGGGAATTTACCTCCCGTTTGCACCCCTAAATGGGATTCTAGTCTAACCTTTTGTTTAGATAATGGGAATTCTAGTCTGTCATGATTTTTTAAATAGTCGCCCAATTACCTTGCCCATCCGAAGATTTTGCATCTGAAAGGAGCACAAGAGCAAGCCCTGCCACACAGGTTCCTGCCCCCACAAACTGCCAGAAAGAATATCTTGTTCCTAGTGCATACCAAGTGAGTATGATGACCCAGACAACAGTCCAACAATCCAACAACGTTACGCTGGTGATATACGAGTACTGGTACGCTTTGAGAACTGCAAAACAAGTTTCAGGATGGTTTATGCTGAGGTTCATCATCAGAATCAAGAAGCAACCAAAGGGATACCATTGGTGGTATGGATTTAATTAGCTTGCAAATTGTGTAATGCCTGTACTCACCAAGATAGTTCCCCTGAACATCAATGAAGGCCAGGGCTAGGTACCAATACCAAGGTATCTGCAAGACAGAAAAGAAGTGCCCAAAACTGTGAGCCGTTAATCACAACAGCTCCCAGGCTTGCTTCTTACGCAGGTAGGCTCACTTGCTGCTTTTGCCGTCGATGCAAGACGATTGGCACATAAACCAAGGCCAGCAGCAGGTACGCGAAGAATGATTGTGTGAGTGGGGCATCAACTCCTGGAAGAACAAATCCATGGGAACGAAATTATAGTCAACTCTCTGAAGAATCAGGTGCTTTAATTTATCGCTTACCTACAGCTCTTTGTACTGTGCGCATCAGCCGGATGAAAGAGACGAGTAGTCTTTGCCTAAAATAGGAAATAGACGAGGAAGTGAGTGAGTACCGAGATTGGCGATGAGGGAGGTGGTGAAGCTTGAGGCGGCCATGGAGAAGGCGACGAGCTGGCCGAGGAGGAGCACGAGCAGCAGGCCCCATACGTCCTTCCTCTTGACCTCCATGAGCCTTAATCCTCAAGTCGGATTAGATGCAGGACCCAGATTTATACGCCTGCAATCGCAAACGAGGAAGCTGGAGAAGATGAACGGAAGGTAGCTGGACTGGCAGATGGGCTCGTGCAATAAACCAGGTACAGGTTGGTTGAGACTTGATGAAAGTAACAGGCTAACAGCCTCAAGCATGTGACCACTGCTCTGATTTCGGTATATTCTTTCAGCCATCGTGCGTCTGGATCTGGCCATTAGCTGAGCAGATTGACCTGTCGCAACTCGCAATCGCAAGTATACAATACACGCAGCTTGTGCTCCACGGCACGAGAAATTTTATCGCAACTATGCAGAGGAAGGCATCGATCAACATGGCGCACAAATCATCGTTCAGTAGGTGCTGAAAATATTATTTTGTTTTTTTCCTGGCATTTCTTCGGGGGAAGGAATCGATGGACCAATCATTGGAGACCATTTAGCTGGACTAATCGATGGACCCCGTACAACTAATCGGTGGTTGCCGCACCTTCGGAAATGGAAAATGTTGACATGCAGAACAGTGCACAAATTCTATGACATAACCCTAGTGTTCAGGCCCATGGCACGGTGACAACCCAGCGACTAGCTAGTCCAGCCTCTAGCTCATCAGCCCCACAGCGGAGCAGCTGCATAGGCCATAGAGCATGGCTGCAAGGACAAAAACAGTCAAGCCCACAGCGGTAAAAAAAAAAAAATTATGTTTTTAAATTTTTTAATCCTTTTCGCAGAAATGGATGCCCGTGGGTGGATTTGTGAGAAATAGGAATCCATATAGCTAATTAATCAATCCTAAACAATATATTTACATTACACAAATTTTGTTTACCCCTCGTCGCCAAACAGACAAGAATGAACATCACATGAATATACCGGTTTCAACATGAACAAAAGTTTTAGAGCAGTACATTATTAGTGAAATCATGTTTACGATGCCATATTTTGATAGTAGCACAGGCAAAAACACTAGAAAGTAGTACATATATGCTTTGGTTCAAAATCTACGTCATCTATATGGCTAAAGTCCTGCAAAGGATTCTTCGGTTGGCCTAGCCCGGCAGGGTATGTGAGTGCCGGGCCGGTGTGAGTGTGTGCCTGGTCTACCTCCAGGCTCTCTTCTGTATTCTGTAAGTTTCACTCTCCTTTAATGAAAATGTCAGCGTAAGCTGACCTTCAAAAAATATTAGGACTTCCTATGTAGTGGTAACCACATAAGTAGGTAACATTATTCCATGGAAGGTTAACCTCGTACTTTGGGTCGAGAACACCTTCATATTTAAGCTCACGGTGTTGGGCTGATAACTCTTCTGCCCTCGTAAGAGAATTTATGCGTGCTTTCGACTCGTTGATCCTTTCATAGAGGTGTGCAATGCATGCATGTAGCTAAAGCAGCCATCGGGAATGGATCTTTCATCCTTTTCATGAACCAACAATCCACTTGCTACAAGCGAAAGAAAAGGGTTAAGTAAAATCTTTAATGCCTGTCACCATCTTGGTGGTAAATAAACACGAAGAATCCCTGCCGCTAACCATGAAATATAATGGTGAACTATAAAGTAAGATATGTTTGAATGAGAAAGTCGGTCATGACATATTGAAAAGCTAGCAGTAAATTTGGCAACACTTGATTTCACATGGGACAACTTTATGAAAAGCTAACACATGACACTATGCATCAGATTGCATGAGTAAGCCACACAATGAAGAGGTGAACCTCCTACGTACATGCTGAGGAAGAGAGCCGACATTATTGTTGTTGGCAAGCATATGGAATCACAGAGCCTTGTTCGTTTGAATAAGGGGAAGGTGGAGCCATTTTTGTGATATGAAAGGGATGATCACTTCACCACTGATGTTTGATACTTCGACAATGGCACAAGAAACCACATGTCAGGGGAGCGGAAGAAATTTCATGACCTAGATCACTCACTCCAAGGTCATGTAGGATTCAGTTATGGCTCCTTGGCAGATCAAAGGGAAGAGTTTGACGTTGTTTTAGTTCAGGGGTGGTGAGCAACGAGTCCTTTAATTTTACTCTTGGGGGTAGCTACTCTCGGCCACGTGTAGCATTGCAGATGAGACACATCCACATGTAGCAGTTCATATGAGACACATATTTGTGTTCAGATGAATGACACATACTTCCTTTGGTGTTATTTAGATGAATGACACATACTCCCTTCGGTGGTATTTAGATGAATGGTACATACTTCCTTTGATGGTATTTAGATCGATGGTACATATTTCCTTAGGTGGTATACAGATGGATGGCATGCACATACTCCCTTTGGTGGTATACGGATGGATGCCACATACTCCCTTTGGTGGTATATAGATGAATGGCACATACTCCCTTCGCTGGTATATAGATGAATTGCATATACTCGCTTGGGTGGTATACAGATGAATGGCACATACCCTCTTTAGTGGTGTACAAATGAATGCCACATACTCCCTTGAGTGGTATATAGATGAATTGCAAATACTCCCTTGAGTGGTATAGAGATGAATTGCAAATACTCCCTTGGGTGTATATAGATGAATTGCAAATACTACCTTTGATGGTATATAGATCAATATCACATACTCCTTTTGGTGGTATTTACATAAATGATACTACTAATCAGAAAAGAGAATATAATACTACCTCTCGAGGTAGTATGTAGGTGAACAAAATACTACTAAACAGAAAAGAGAGTATGATAGCATCTCTCTCAATGCTATTATATAAGTGAACTAGCATTTCTCGAGTGCCAGTTCTCTAGATCTTTTTGGTTTGCTGTTGGGGGTCTGTCTGCTAGCCAGGAGTTGGCTCCGTCAACTTGGGTGCATACGTCCTCAGTCAGCCAGTGGTGGGCTGACCGCCTGGCCCTCTTTCCTAGTGACGCGACAAAGCGAGCGGGAACCACCATCATGCTGACGCTCTGGATGATCTGGTGCGAACGCAACAAGCGCCTATTCGAAGACTATGCACGTCAGCTTCATCAGCTTCTCGCAGACTGGATCGCGGAACGACAATTGTGGTCGGCAGCTGGGTTGGCTGCCCTTCTTAGTGAGTAGTCAGCTAGTGCTCTTGGGTGGTCTTGGCAGGGTCTGTCTGCCAGGCCGGCGGTTGTAAGCGGGTCCCTGGTCTAACTCCAGGATCCTCTCTGTTTTTCATGTAATTTTCACTCTCCTATAAATGAATTGTCAGCGTAAGCTGACCTTCAAAAAAAAACAGTCAAGCCCACAGCGGTAAAAAAAAATTTGTTTTTTTAAATTTCTTTTAATCCTTTTCGCATAAATGGATGCCTTAAAAACCCAATTCTAATCCCTAGCCTATAGCTTTTCCCCTTCTTCCCCACAATGCTTCACTTCCCAGACCTCTAGACTTGATATGGCAGCGTGATCTACACGCAAGCGTCATTTATCTCCTTTCTTCTTACCAAGAATAGGTTAGCCAGACATTCAGACTGCTCTATCTCACGAATAAAGCAAGCCATGAGCAGCTTCTTGAGTTGCTCCTTTATGATGGCTATCTTTTTGTTGGAGAATCTTCGGAGTTGTTGTCTCACTGGTTTCTTTTACAGACGAACAACTAATCTATGCTCAATGATCTTCCTTTGGACCCCAGGTATGTTGAACGGTTCCTACGCGAACACATTTGCATTTGCACGGAGGAAGGTAATGAGCGCGAGTACGCAAGTACCTATGTGGGATCTAGGGAAGCTCCCGGATGAACAACCTTGAATGGGTTGTCTAGAAACAAGGGGACCGCCTTGCTCTCTCCTTCTGACGGGAAGAAAGATTTAGCCGAGAGGACTTTCGGAGGCCCTCTGGGTAGCTGTCCCCACAATGCCCTCAACAGCGTCAAAGCCCAGGAAACTCCACTCAATACACATATGCTGCTATGGGACACCCATTGTCTGACATTTGCTTAGAGCTCACACATACATATCATGTCATTTAGGTTTCAAACTCGCTCCCTCGAAAGGGTTAACTTGAAATGTTATGATTTGGGCTATCAGGGATTATAAGATGTCAACTCAAAATATGGTACTAAAGAGCAAGGTGTTATAAGATAAAGTAATATCGTCTTTTTGCATGTCACTACAAACAACTACTCCATCCTTATTTGTACTAAAGTCCATTGTTACATGGCGTGACATATGGTCCAAAAATTACATCTCCCAGTTATCATGGGCATTCAGGGTTTTGTTGTCACCTGTTGATGATAGTGGAACGCCACGGTACAATAGACCAGAAGAGGTCTTGGAGGTAGAGGCATAGCGACATTCTAAAGGTGGATCTTGAGGGCTGACAATGTACCGCGGGAGTTGGTAGATAAATTTGTTTTGGGCGTTTTTCCCATTTTTATGGCATATGCGCAACGCGAAACATCTCGGCGGCCACATGTGAGAATTAAATAATATGTGGGCGTGCCAGTGTATATAAATACACAAAATAAATAACAATACGAGAAATCATATATTTTATTAATGGAATAAAATATAGCCTCTCGGTACATTTGCTCTCCATAGCCTGTAGATAGGAACATCTAACATGGCCGATTGCAAGTTCGCTGTTCCCGGGGCCTTGGAAGGACTCCTGGTTAATTACATCTGCAAGATAAATCTCGCAGAACACCTCCGATTAAGCTGTGTTATCGTCGTCATCAGTCTTCGCCTGCGGTCACTATGAATGCAGAGAAAATAGATAATAAACAAAGTAAGTGGCGCCGGCAGCAACCATGGTCTTATGGGACCATGCGCCGAAGATAGCGAAGTCATTATATGATGGACCTCACCCGCCTGTGTCGTCCGACCTCATCAGTCTCGAACGGCACAACTGTGATATGTATATAACCTAAAATCAAAACATGCATAGATATGCTAGACTTGACCAACTGGGCGATTATAACACAGCTTTGTCGGGTTGGATAATTCTACAAAATAGATATGCAAGATATATTGACATGTATTTATAGGCGACCTGCAATAGATCATAACAGATATTGTATTGCGTAAAGACGCATTGATTTATTTGGTATTTCATGTAAATCCGGGGCATTTCGTAATGCATGGCTCCCGTTTGGCAAATCATGAAAATGTAGCAATGAGCTGCAGTAGATCACAAGAAATACTGTATCGTGTAAAGACGCGTCACTTATTTGATGTTTTATGTAACTACGGGGCATTCAAGATTTGTAGCTCCTGTTCTGGACATCATGTTGTAATTATTCAATAGAAAACCGATGGGCTCGAGTATATTTTGTAAGCACATTGTATAATATTTTAAGTCGAAAAGACATGATTTAAAGCAGAGATGAACATGGGGCTAAATTGAAGTTTAAGCTCCCTTTTAATGTTAAAATTAATATTGATCTGATTTATATATTATAATCACAAATGAAACCATTATACATTTTCGAGGATATATCTAGGGGCTTAGTTATAACCACACAGCTCCCTAATGACATCATGTTTTGGGCTTATTTAAATCCCAAGGGGTTCAACTGATACCGCATGATAATCAAAGTCTAAGTGGCAAGATTTGAAACATGGGTGAATACGGGGCTAAATTAGTGTTAAGCTCCCTATACAATTAAAATTAGCATCACTTGAGTTTTTAAATTATAGATTATAGATGCAGATGATATTATTATGGGGGCTAAACTATATTAGCACCCTAATGCAAATATGATTATGTTGGATGGATGACTGAGAAAGATAATATGAGAAACAGGGGTTATATGATATATCAAGATTTATTAACACCTTTGCGAAACTAAAAGCGGATATGTTAAATAGATTATTTATCATAAAAGGGGCTAAATTAGGATCATAAAGCACCCTAATGCAAATATGATCATGTTGGATAGATGATCTAGAAAGGTAATATAAGAAAAAGGAGTTATACTAGAATTGCTAACACCCTTATAAAATTAAAGGTGCATCAGAGATTAAATACCATATATATATACCAGCGCATCTTGGATTCCACATTGACTATGTGAGGTGAAAAGAGACAACGTCATCAATTTTCTGGAGCGTCACATCATCTATCGCTTCGGAATTCCACACCGAGTCAAGTCCGATAACAGTAAGGCCTTTAAATCTAAGAAGCTGTACATGTTCATGGAGAAGTATAAGATCAAGTGGAATTATTCTTCTGGTTACTATCCACAAAGCAAATGGGGCGATTGAAGCATTTAACAAGATTCTTGGCAAAATCTTAAAAAAGACGGTAACCAAACATAAAAGAGATTGGCATGACCGTCTCTATGAAGCCCTACGGGGAAACCCAACCCAGAGAAGAACCGGTGGCGAAAGGGGTTATAAGAAAAAGGGTTTATACTAGAATTGCCAACACCCTTATAAAATTACGTATTTGCTTCTTCAAGGGCGCCTACGTTTCGTAGCTCGTGCAGGCGATTCGGCAACAGCCGCACCCAGGCCATGCGCTCGCCGCCGCCGCCACTGCTCACCTCCCTTCTCTCCCTCGCCACCGACATCGCTAGCTGCCGCTAGCCTCCCTCCTCTCCCTCGTCGTGGATGTTGCCCGTCGCCGCGCCGCCAACACCGTTGCCTCTCCCTGAGCTCCGGCGAGCACAGCTGAGTGATCGCGAACGCCGGGCAGCCGTGCTCGAGGCCGCCATCGTCGTCTGCTCCGACGGCCCGTCATCTACTGTTCTCTACCTCTCTGATTTGCTCGATTGGCACCTTATTGAGTTTTTTTCACTTTGTTATACTGTTTTTTTAGTACTTCTGTATGGTGAAATTTATGTACAATCATACTGCAAAAAGATCACCACTAAATGCAAAAGGCAGACGCCTAGGTTCTAGCGATCTCATAAAATTAAAGGCGCGTCCGAGATTAAGTAACATATGTATTGCGAAAGGGGCTGTATTATCCGGCGACCGGTGGCGGCGGCTCCGCAGGATCTGCACCGTCGAGCTGCTCGGCGCGAAGCGCGTGCTGTCTTTCCGCGCCTTCCGCGAGGACTAGGCCGCCCGCCTCGCCGCCGCCGTCGCCGCGTCCCCGCCGGGCGGCGGGCTGGTGAATGTCAGCAGGGCGATGGCGGGTTACGTCGCCGCCACGGCGCAGCGCGCCATCGTGGGCGAGCGGTTCGAGTGGGGGCACGAGTTCTTGGAGCTGCTGGACACGGCGGCGAAGAAAACCTCCGGGTTCAGCGTCGGCGACCTATTCCCGTCGTCGAGGCTTGCGCGCACGGTGGACCGCACGGTGCGCGAGGTAAGGGCGATAGCTGACAAGATGATTCAGACGGTGGACCACTCCATCCATCAGCTCCACCAGGGGAACCTTGCTGGCGCCGACGAATGTTTGCTGGGCGCTCTTCTAAGGATCCACAAGGAAACCGATTCCAACACCCTTCTCCACATGGACACTATCAAAGCTAGCCAGCGTCATCGTGCGTATCATCTTTCTACTATAGTATCTACGTAGCTCTCATATTAGTTATTTATTTGTTAATATCTGTCAGCAGAAGACTCCCATCGATCACAATTAATTTAAGCAGTGACGACCATAACTAAAAAATACGGCAGGATATGTTTGTATATACTTTTTAAATTTTTTTGCATATATAGTTTCTAAGATGAAACTTTAACCACTGATTACCCTTATAATTTATTTTTAAAACTCAATAAAATCGTATTATTATTCAAGAACTTTTCGAGATGTATCTAAACATAAGTTTTATATACACAATCCTATCGCTAAAAAAGATATTAGTGTCTCATTGTGACTGGAGAGAGTATTATAACATGGTAATTAATTAAAGCTAAGTAAGAAAAAAATTCATGGATCAAACAACAAAGCAATGCCAAAAATGTTCTCCAACTGTACTACAGGATCTATTTGTTGCTGCAAGTGATACAACATCAACCACCCTCCAATGGGCGATGTCAGAGCTGATGAGAAATCTAAAAGTGATGCAAAAGGCACAAGCAGAGGTACGCCACACAATGCAAGGCAAGACAAAAGTAACCGAGGAGGACTTGATTAGTTTAAAATACCTAAAGTGTGTAATAAAGAAAACCTTGAGGTTGCACCCTCCGGGGCCTCTACTCATCCCAAGATAGGATGGTGAGTCATGCAACATTCTTGGGTACAACTTACCAAAAGGAACAATGGTGATTGTGAACGCATGAGCTATTGGTAGGGATCCCAAGTACCGGGACAATATTGAAGAATTCAAGCCAGAGAGATTCGAGGAAACCATGGTGGATTTCAAGGGTATAAATTTTGAGTTTATACCATTTGGCGCAGGAAGGATGTGCCCAGGTATATTGTTTGCTCACACAATCATGGAGCTAGTTCTTGCGGTGCTTCTCTATCATTTTGATTGGCAGCTCCCGCATGGTGTGACTCCAAGTGGAATGGACATGGTGGAGGAATTTGGTTTGGCCGTGCGCCGAAAGAGGGATCTGTACTTGCGTCCAATCTTACGCGTACCTCCGACAACAACCGACTAACAACATATATATTCTCTTGCTCGCACGCAGATAGTACACTCATTGCATCCATTTCAATGTGTATTTTCTACGATGTAACACACTCATGTACCGTGTGCATGTAACTAGTGCGTCCAATCATACGCGTGCCTCCGAAAACAACCGACTAGCAACATACTCCCTCCGGTCACAAAAAAGAAGTCGCCGTTGACTTTTGCACACAACTTTGACCATTCGTCTTATTAAAAAAAAATTATAAAAATATAAAAATATAAGTAATACTTAAAATATATTTAACAATAAACTAAATCACAGCAAAATAAATGATATTTACCTAACTTTTTGAATAGGACGAATGGTCAAAGATGTCTTTAAAAGTCAACGACGACTTCTTTTCGTGACCGGAGGTAGTATATATTCTCTTGCTCGCACGCAGATAGTATACTCATTGCATCCATTTCAATGTGTATTTTCTACGATGTAACACACTCATGTACCGTGTGCATGTAACTAGTTGAAATGTGTTGGTGTCTTCAAATATAGAACTACAAATAAGCTATGCTCTTACCATTGTGTTGTAGTAGGGGGCACCTGCCCCTACGAATCAGTGGGAGAAGCGAACCAGACTACGAAGGTAGAGAAGATGCATAATCAAGGGGAGCCTCGCCCTCCTTAGGCGGAGCAACGGCGGACCAAGGAAGAGGCATCTCCAAGGGAAAGCTTTGCCTCCCTCGGGCGAAGCAATGGTTGACTAGTGGAGGCGTGCGCCCCTGTGGGCTTCGCGGACCTCCCTAGAGGCGAAGCGAAGCACATCAGGAGGTGCACCGCATGAAATCAGGAGAGCCTAAGTCCAAGTGGCGAAGTAAAGACGGTTGCGTACGTGGGGGTCACGAAGATCAGGGGATAGCAAGTACAGTTTGTTACTGTCACCAGGAATCGTATCACGTGTCAGGGAGATATGACAGCTGGCTGTAACAACCGGCTTCAGATGGCAGAGGGGTCAGGGCCTGTTGTAACAGCCGGGTCCCCTTTGTAATTTTGGCTTTACCCCTTCTTTAGGTGGAAAGGCGAGGGAAATCGAGTCCGGCCCGGGGTCCCAAAGGTGTTTTTCCTTCGGCACCCTCGGGGTTAAGGGCAAATTAGGGTCTAGAGGGTCTTTTCCTAATCTTACCCCTTTTACCACTGCGTGATTCCCTCGGTGAAGGGTTGTAATGGCATAATGTAATTTGCCCCCCCATTATAAATAGGAAGCTCCCCCAATAATACAGGACAGGCCGTAATTTCTTACGGGATAGCCACTTTGAGATTGCTCAGCTTTCCTGAGCTGCGTCGCGAAGCACGATACCTTGCTTTGCGGGGTAGCCCCTCACAAATCTATTGTCTGGTTCGGGCCACCGACACATTGTATAAGCATTGTCAACAGAGTTGAGCTAAAAGAGAATCTTGTGCTTAGAGACAGTTTTCATTCCAATCCCTAAATTTTGATATTTTCACTCATATTTCTATATTTTTTAGACAGAGCCTCTACCGGAAAGGATAAAAATATATGAAATAAATAGTAGCTTACAGAAAGAGATATAGAGAACTAAATTAAGAGATGCTCTATGTTTGCAAGAAAAGTACTAGTTTAAAAAGGCGTTATTGAGCCATTTATCATTATTTCTTAGCGCTATTTATAAAGTTTCTGGTTTAAAGAAGTACCACTAGTGTTACAATGATGTGTGGGACAAGTACCCATATACCAGTATCATACAGAGTTGTCTTGTAAACCATCATATCACTTTTCTAAAATTACCCCTTTTTTTCAATAAGGGAGTCATGTTTCCAACTTTCCATCGATCATAACAACCATTGAATAAAACAACGGAAACATACAAAAATGACACTCCATTCAACATTCGATTTCACCACACTATTCGATCCAACCTCTACTCGCTAACCAACGGATCAATCACCACCATTTGCAGGTTTCAAGAGAAATTCCAAAGTATCTAGCATTGGTGGTTGTACGTACATTTTACATCTGACTCTTCATTTAATAGGGTATTTTAGGCCTTGTTCTTTTCAGCTTAACAGCTTAACGACTTATCTATGTTTTGAAAAGATAAATGTTTTGAGTTTTTTTAGTCTGTTTTTTCGCTGTTTTGAAGGTGGGTCCTAACGCTTTAAAAGGCAAGTCAAACGAAATGGATTCGAATCTTGAGACTATCTAGAAAAGCTCTCGAAATTCAGTCATTTCAGCCGTTTGGCTGTTCAGCCGTTCAGATCAGCTTAAAAGAACAGGGTTAGTCTTTTTATTTATAATTGTTAAAAATAAGTGAGATAAGTCAATTTAGATAATACGAAGAGAATATATGTGACAAGTCAAACATTGTGATAAAAGTATTCTGATTAGTTTGAATCTGTCGATTAATCGTATATTTTTGGATAAGCAGCCCTCAAGCTAGGGCCTAGGGTATGTGATTTTGTCGGGTACGTAAAATTACTAAGGCCCTGTCCGGAGAGTTGTAACTTTTGTATTAAGTCGCTTTAAGCTACAGCTAGCATTTTTTATGGTTGTTTGGCGGTCCGCTTTTTCGATAACTTTTATGATTTTTTTAATAATAGAAACGTTCCAACCTCTACATTCGTAGATGTATATAACCCACAAAAAATATTCTTGTACATATTAAAAAACAAAGTTTCAAATCTCAAAATCAATAAGGAGAACATATAAAAATTCAACCAATGCGGATTCTATTATTTGTGCTCCATCCAAAGTTGAAGAAGAAAGACATCCATCATTTTCAAGGAATGGCATGATAAGAAAAGCACATCTCTTTCATTCTCTCACTAAAATAAAATCCATCGACACATCCAGTAAACTCCCCGAAAGATGACCTGGAGTAAAATATTTTGGCATTTGTCAAAAGCTTTCCTTTCATGATGTATCACGTTGTATGTGATACTCGCCATCCCATTGATTTGAGCATAGTTGGAGTTTCTGCGCACACAACTCACAAGGCGCAAGCCATGGCCTCTGTCATACTGTTTCGATTTACCAGACCCACCCAACCCAAATCAAGCTACCCATTTATTTTGTGTGGATTTGTGGCTCCGGTGCTGCCGGTGCCTCGCTACCCCACAACGAACCCATCCCATCGTCGGGCCACCGCTTTTCCTAACCTCTCTTTAAGCCCGGAGGGCACAGGGAACCCGATTCCAAACTCGAAGGTAAAGACATCTATCATGGGTGGTGGTGCGGCAAGGAAGAAAAAATCGCGGTTACATCCTTGGAAGCAAAGAAATGATCTACCCCTTTTTTTTAGCTTCTCTCTTTATTTTTACAGTCTACTAACACTGTAAAGTACCAAACCCACCCAAACATGGAATAAAAACCCCGTTCAATAGCTTTCAAACCCAGCGAGCCCCGTTCTCCCAGCACTTTCAACCCACGGACAGGCCCTTTTTTTAGTTAACGAGTGATCAGGCCTATTTTGTAAGATCTGTGTCTCGCGTTTCTCTGCCACATGGGCCGATCATTTTCAAGGTTCGCCCTGCAGCCCATATATCTTTACTGGGTTCTGCCATTTTAGGATATTTCTTTCGTTTAAACAAAGAAACAGCGAGGTCTTTTCTGTAAATAGTACGGGAAGAACAGTGCGAACAGTACAAGTTTCTTTCATTACCTCCTGCGAGTGTAGCATCACCCTTGTGCACGCAATGAAAATTTTTCACTAAAATTTTGTTAAATTAAACCTTTCTTCAGTCCTACGGTTATCCTAGGTTAAAACAAAAAGGAAAAAAACTCGTTTCTAATTTAATTTATCAAATTTTAGTAGTTATAATAAAAGGGTATCTATGAACAAGACTACTCAAAAGGCTGAGACCCAAGCGAGCAGCCGAGTGGGTACCGGGAAGGGTCTAGCACCCTAGCAGACTAGCACTAGGAAGTACAGGTTCCACACGTAAAATGAAAAAATTTAATCATTTTTGTGCTGACTAAAAAATCGAATATTTTATCCAAATTATTTAAGCAAAGTGTGAGAACTTTTTTTTTATGTTTACATATACTGGTGAATTGTTTTGAACGGTAAAGAAATTCCAAACAGAGAAAACATTGCTAAGGGCATAGTCAATGCAAGCCTAATTTAGATTAGCATATTCACTATTAGCTGCTATTTACATCTTTTTTTATACTATCTATGTTTTGTTCCATTCTATTTTATTTGTTATGGTATTAAAACAAACTAAAGCTTTTGTTCTTTTCAGCTTAACAGTTTAACGACTTATGTATATTTTGAAAAGACAAACATCTTGAGTTTTTTAGCCCGTTTTTTTATTGTTTTGAAGGTGGGTTCTAACGTTTTAAAAAGCAAGTCAAACGAAATGGATCCAAATCTTGAGACTACCTTAAGAAGCTCTCAAAATTTTATTATTTCAGTTGTTTAGCTGTTTAGCCGTCAGCTCAAAAGAACAAGATCTAAGTCATATTACATCGGTGATATCCTTAGATACATGCCGTGCTGCTGAATCATGGCTGCCGGCAGAAGAGCTCCCCCTTGGGCTCCATTCAGCCGCGCGTTCAGAATTTCAGATTCCCAAGAGAATGAGCAACGCTGCCGCGAAATTTGCGCCCCTCAGTCGATCTCCTCCTGCGTTGAACGAATGACTACGTACTGCGTTCAGTTTCAGAGGCATCCATGACGCATTCTCTGAAGATCCTGCGCTGCAGGAAACAAAGACCTGCATACGTACGTGCCATCGAGGTGGACACTAGACAGGCAGTACTGCAGTAGTTGTAAAACAAACTAATAGCCGCAACACAGCCTCACCGGCCTCCCATTATATTTATACTCTGAAGTTACAGAATATACATACAGGATATACATACGCTAACTGAATTTTGTTACACAGATAGACTATAGGCTAACTACCCAAGCTATCTTCTACACAAAGCATGCTGCTGATCTTTATCCTTAAGCAATACATCATTATCTCGTTTGACGCAATTCTTTAACATCCCCCCTCGATCAGAACTAGTGGAGACCAAGTTAAGATCGAACCGAAGTTTTTCAAATGATGCACGAGATAAGGCCTTCGTGAAGATATCAGCCACTTGATCACCAGAAGAGATAAACCGAACATCTAAGAGCTTTGCTGCCACCCTTTCTCGAACAAAATGGAAGTCCACTTCTATATGTTTTGTTCTAGCAAGGAATACTGGATTTGACGTGAGATAAGTGGCGCCCAAGTTATCACACCATAATATAGGTGACCTTGACTGAAACAGCTTGAGCTCCCTCATAAGAGACTGCAACCATATCACTTTAGCAGTTGCATTAGCTACTGCTTTGTATTCTGCTTCTGTGCTCGACCGAGACATAGTCTACTGCTTCTTAAAACTCCATGAGATCAAATTAGAGCCAAGAAATATAGCAAAACCATTTTGCGACCTTCTATCATCGGGGCATCCTACCCAAAAAGCATCAGAAAATGAACTCAACCCTCCTGATCTGTCCTTTCTTATTCTAAGTCCAAAATATGCAGTTCCCTTCACATATCTCAAGATACGCTTGACAGCTGAAAAATGTACATCAGTAGTACTCTTCAAATATTGGCATACCTTGTTCACCGCATAGGACAAATCTGGTCTTGTTAGAGTCAAATACTGAAGTGCACCTACAACGCTTCGATACTTACTTGCTGCAACATCATCCAGAACCGATCCACCTTCAAGCGAGAGCTTATCCAGGGCAAGAGGAGTAAGTGCAGCCTTACAGTTCATCATATTATCCTTCCGAAGTAGATCATGTGCATACTTATGTTGTGAAAGTACAAGCCCAGTAGTCTCTGGCTTAACTTCAACTCCAAGAAATTAGCTGAGTGATCCTAGATCTTTCAGAGAGAAATCCTCGGCCAATTTTTCAATAAGTCTGTCTGCAGCCACCTTGGAAGAACTTGCAATTATTATATCGTCGACATATACCAACATGTATATAGTAACTCCAGATTGATCAAAAACAAACAAGGAGGTATCGGCCTTGGAGGCAACAAATCCGGCCTGCTCAAGCTTCTCACTGAGTTTTGAATACCATGCACGTGGAGCCTGTTTAAGACCATAAATAGCCTTTTCAAGCTTGCAAATATGATTAGGTGCTTGAGGATCTTCATACCCAGGTGGCTGACGCATATATACTTCTTCTTGGAGTTCACCATGCAAAAAAGGCATTATTGACATCAATCTGGCGAAGATGCCAATCCTTAGACACAGCAATTGAAAAAATCATCCGAACAGTAGTAGGCTTCACAACTGGGCTAAAAGTTTCTTCATAGTCTAAGCCATACCGTTGTTTAAACCCCTTTGCAACAATACGTGCTTTATGTCGATCAACTGTGCCATCTGGCTCGTACTTGAGTTTGAAAACCCATTTAGCATCTATCACATTCCTCCCTTCTAAAAGTGCATCTAGGCCCTTAAGTGATTTTGGTGATTAATGAGTAACAATTATAGAGCTAATATTTTCTATCGAAGAATTGTGCACAGATGTTATACAGGTTAAATTCATGAGGTACATATTTACATGTGATGGTGTATCCCTCAAAAGTGGATATATTGCAAGAAGGCATCAAGACTAGTATTTATTTGTAAATCTTTATTTATTGAGTCATAGGGATGCCGTACTATAAAGAGGGATGCAATGGAGAAGCATATAAAGGTTCCCAAGTGCTCAAAATAGGTATCTCGAAATTCGTGTGAGTTTTCCACTCCAAATACACCTCATACAGAACCTACACCATCAGAACATCTGACGTGGGTCAGAACATCCGATGGTAATCTCAGTCCGCCAGTTTTCAATGCCATCCAGTGAGTAGTCCATCGGAACATCCGACGTGGATCGAAACATCCGATGGGGTCTGAACGTCAGATGTGGGATTAACTGCAGCAACGGCTAGTTTTCGGGATTCCCTATTTAAAGCCTTCTCTAATACCTGCCAAAAGGTTACTCACTCTGATTACATCCTGATTTGAGCCTAATTCATATTCTTCATCATCTCTCTCAAGAACCCTAGCTTGTCTCTCTCTCTTGTTCATCTTGTGAGATCTAGATCTAGAGTCGTATTAGGCCTGATATTATGCTTAGTGTGTGCATGTGTGCAAGATTTCAAACTGCATCCAAGGATTGTCACTTAGTGGCAGCCAAGAGAATCTTGAGATATTTGATACACACTCCCAAGTTTGGCCTTTGGTATCCTAGAGAGTCAAACTTTGACCTAATCGGCTATTCGGATGCGGATTATGCCGTTTGTAAAGTGGATAGGAAGAGTACCTCCGGTACTTGCCAATTTCTTGGAAGGTCGCTCGTTTCGTGGGCGTCCAAGAAACAACATTCTGTAACCCTATCCAAAGCCGAAGCTGAATATATTGCCGCAGGATATTGTTGTGCCCAACTACTTTGGACGAGGCAAACCCTGAAAGATTATGGCCTTAACCTTAACCACATCCCACCTTTGTGTGACAATGAAAGTACCATAAAAATAGCCAACAATCCTATTCAACGCTCCCGAACCAAACATATCGATATTCACCACCACTTCTTAAGAGACCATTTAACCAAAAGTGATATCAATATTACTCATGTGAGAACCGAAAACCAACTAACCGATATTTTCATCAAACCCCTTGATGAGAGAAAATTCTGTGAGTTGCGGAGTGAATTGAATATTTTTGACTCTCGGAATGTTGCTTGACCTATTGCACATACTGTTTGGTGATTGAAAAAATGTTTTCTCTATTATGTCATCTATTTTAATATAGCTATATAGGTCTATATATATATAATAAATTGATTGATTTGACTCTTCGGATATTTATATCCTATTTATTCACGGATGACTCTAGTTTAATTGGTTGATATGCTTACGGGTCATTCATGGGTAAATTCAATTCTTAGAACCCCCCTCTATTCTCCCGGAGCGATCCTCAACTATTTTCAAGTCTGGAGTCTAAATATTTCATTTCCAGCAAGAGGGGGATCGGATGTTCCTATCTGCATCGAAACTTCTGATGTGATCCAGTGAGGGTCCTGTCGGAACTTCCGGTGGCGTCCAGCGTGGGGTCCGTCGGATATTCCGTCGGATCTTCCGACTCGACACAATTTTTGTCACCTATTTAACTTTACCGCGTGGGTCCCTGTTCCTTTCTACCCCACGGGTTTTACCCTAGAGCTTTTACCGTCTCTCTCTTCTTGGGCGGCGGCGGCACAGGGAGTTCCGGCGGGAGCGGATCTTCCGGCGGCGGCGAACTGTACGGCGGCGGATCTTGCGACCTGCGCGCCTCTCCTCTGCATCCGCCATTGTGCGTCAAAGGAAAGACAAATGAAAGGGTCAAGGACACCATTGTGCGTCTTCGCGACAATCGCAAACATATTCAAGACATCAAGCAGTTTGGGATTCCTCCATCCGGTGGAGGCAACGACGACGATGATGGTGAAGTCACCGGTGGTGCTGGTGTTCAGGGTGGTGGTGGTGGCAGTTCCAGCGGCAGTGATCCAGAGTGGATTGAGTAATCCACTTTCAGATTTTCTCTTTTTTGCGTCTTGATGCCAAATGGGGAGAAGATTATCATATCATTTATCCATTCCTATGTTTGAAACTTGAATGTTTAAGTGTGTGCAAAACTATGTTTTAAACTCGATGTTTTATGTCGTACTTATTTATGTGGTGTAAGACCTTATTTATCTTGTGATGATGATGTAATGGTGAATTGCTAGTTGTTTACTTTTTCGTATTGTGTGATATATCCTGCCATACTACATTTAGATTCAAATTCGCCAAGGATATGGGGGGGAGCTCTTGTTGTTATTCTTGCCATAGTTTCAGGGGAGCTTCCAACTATATCCTTGTTTTATAAATTCTTTGTGAGCTATAATTGTTGTCATCAATACACCAAAAAGGGGGAGATTGAAAGTGCATCTAGGCCCTTAAGTGATTTTGTTGATTAATGAGTAACAATTATAGAGCTAATATTTTCAATTGGAGAATTGTGCACAGATGTTATACAAGTTAAATTCATGAGGTACATGTTTACAAGTGATGGTGTACCCCTCAAAAGTGGATATATTGCAAGAAGGCATCAAGACTAGTATTTATTTCTAAATCTTTATTTATTGAGTCATAGGGATGCCGTACTATAAAGAGGGATGCAATGAAGAAGCATATAAGGTTCCTAATTGCTCAAAATAGGTATCTCGAAATTCGTGTGAGTTTTCCACTCCAAAATACACCTCATACAGAACCTACACCATCAGAACATCCGACGATTAACCGCAGCAACGGCTAGTTTTCGGGATTCCCTATTTAAAGCCTTCTCTAATACCTGCCAAAAGGTTACTCACTCTGATTACATCCTGATTTGAGCCTAATTCATATTCTTCATCATCTCTCTCAAGAACCCTAGCCTATGTCTCTCTCTTGTTCATCTTGTGACATTTAGATCTAGAGAGATCAAGGCACCCAAGTGCTCCACGAATTAGAGTCCTATTCTTGAGCATCTAGCGATTCCTATTTTCTTCATCGCATTTGTTACTCTTGGAGGCTTGAAGGGCTCCTAGACGGTTAGGTGTCGCCGGTCAGCCGCCGATCTTAGCGTGGTGTGCCTCCGGAGTTTGTGAAGGTGTGAATCTACCTCCGCAAGGAAAAGGATTCAACTAGTGATCGCCGGTGAGTGCTGTGTGCTTCGCCGGGAGGTGATTAGGGTCTTGGTGATCCGGGCTTTGTGCCTTCCCTAACGGTGAGTAGGATCTCCCTTCAAAGATCCGAACATCGGTAAACAAAAATCGTTGTGTTTCATCTTGGTCTTGTTTAGTTGTTTTCACTATTGGTATTGGCCTGTTCTAAGTATTCTTGAATAGATCTAACCGTGGTTTTGCGAGAAATCAGTTTTTACTGTAGGTTTTCGACAGATTCAGAATACCCAGGATCGGAACATCCGACGCCGTCGGAACATCCGACCCAGATCAGAAAATCCGACGCAGGGGTTACTGGACCAGGTCGGAACATCCGATCTCCATCGGAACATCCGACCGGCTGGTTACTGTTTGACTTTATTAATTCCGCAATTTCGTTTTATTCGCCTATTCACCCCCTCTAGGCGGCATAGCGATCCTTTCACCTTCCGTGTGAGGAGCCAAACGCCAGGTATGGTTACGTAACAGCCTAACAGGGCCTGATATTCATCGTCCATAGCTGCGCGCCACTGCGGGTGATGAAAGGCAAGCCGATGATCAACTGGTTCAGCGACCGCAACATGAAATGCACGGCGATGAATAGAGTAAGGTACAGTGTCGTCTGTGTATATCTTGGGACGTTGAATATTGTGTTGTGACCGCGTTGTCATCTGAGAAGGTGTAGCAGTCGGAGGGACCGAAGGTATGACCTGCACAGGCTCAGATGGAAGGTTAGAGGCATCAGGTGATGGATCGACGGACAGATCATCCACAGCCTGCATTGGAGATTCATCCGCACATGAAATAACCGTTTGTTGCATCGGTGGACTCTCTGGTGGACTGAATGAAGGATCAGGACCTAAGGCCAGCGGAGGTAACACAACGCGATCAGAGAATGCGTCTGGACTGATCGGAGATGTGACACGATCACCAGAGAAGGGAAAAACATTCTCATCAAACACAACGTTGCGAGAAATATAAACTCGGTCAGTCGAACGATCAAGACACTTGTATCCTTTGTGTCGAGTGCTATAGCCAGTAAAGACACACTTGGTTGAGCGAAATGAGAGTTTTCTGGTGTTATATGGTCGCAAGTTTGGCCAGCATGCGCAACCAAACGTCTTTAGCATGCCATAATCTGTTAAGACATGAAGGAGGCGAGAGATGGGAACTTCTTTGTGGATGGACTGGCTAGGGATTCTGTTTATGAGATATACCGCAGTGAGAAAAGCCTCATCCCAGAAACGAAGAGGCATTGAGGCTTGAGACAAAAGGGCAAGGCCAACTTCAACAATATGACGGTGCTTTCGCTCAGCGACGCCATTTTGTTGATGAGTGTGCGGACACGAAATTCTATGAGATATGCCGCATGACTCGATGTGTTTATTAAGCCTATGATACTCACCACCCTAGTCAGACTGAAGAGATTGAATCTTGCGACCTAGAATTAGTTCAGCATGTTTTTGGAATTGATAGAAAATATTCTCAACCTCATACTTGTGTTTAAGGAGATATATCCATGAAAAACGACTATAATCATCCAGAAAACTCACATAATATTTATAACCATTAACAGAAACTGGGGCAGGACCCCAGACATCCGAGTGCACAAATTCCAAAGGAAACGACGACACACGACTTGATGGATTATAGGGTAACTGATGACTCTTTGCCTGTTGGCAGGCGTCACAAACATGAGACGCTTTATTCTGAACACACGAGATTTTATTCAAACTAAGGATTAACTGAACTACGTTGAGCGATGGATGACCAAGACGCCGGTGCCATTGTTCCGGAGTCAACTTGACACATGAAAGAGCTTGCCGATGAATTGAGGAAGCTTTTGTGGAGGCAATGGAGTAGAGACCGCGTTCACATCTGCCTTGAAGAAGGACCTTCTTCATGACCTGGTCCTTAACATAAAAGAAATTTGGATGGAATTCAAAGAACGCATCATTGTCATGAGAAAACTTGTGAACAGATAGGAGGTGTTTGTTAATTTTGGGCACAAGGAGGACATTATTTAGATGCAACATACGATTATAACCATGAACAGAAGAGTAACCAGTATGGGCTATGGACAAACCTGCACCTGAAGCCACCATCACCTGATCTGTTCCCTTGTAGCGATCCTTCACAGTTAGCCTATCAAGATCACTGGTGATGTGATCTGTAGACCCACTGTCCATATACCAATTGGTATCAATCTGGTATTGTCCCCCTTCTGCTGATGCTGTTGTAGCCATATGGGAGTTGTTGTGGTTGTCCGCCTGATAAGCATGATTGAAACGCTTGTAACATCTTAATGCGTCATGCCCTGATCTCCCACAAATCTGGCATGTAGATCTGTTTCCATGTCCACCTCCTTGTGTTCCCTGATTGCCATTGCGATTGCCATTGCAACCGACAGTATTGTTTCGGCCACCGCGGTTCCTACCACCACGCCAGCCATTATTGCGACCTCCTCTCGAAGCAGTATTTGCAGATGAGTTGCTGATGTAGTCGCCGCCATGAAGTTGTTCACAACGCATCTCATAGCTCAGCAGATGAGAGTAGAGATCGGTGAGAGACACTGTTTATGCTCTTGTGGTCAGGGCGGTGACAAAGGCATCATACTCATCACCCAAACCAGCCAAGATGTAAGAGCAAAGTTCTTCATCACGTAGAGGTTGGCCTATGGAGGCCATGGAGTCGGCGAGGGCCTTCATCTTGTGAAAGTATGCTGATGTAGAGAGCTCCTTTTTTCCGAAGATTAGCCAACTGGAAGCGAATCTGCATCTCGCGTGCACGAGAGCGAGAGGCAAACATCTCCTCAAGTGCAGACCAAACTTCAGCCGAAGAGGCCATGAACAGCACATGGCCAAGGATCTCGTCCGTCAGTGACGAGAGAAGCGCGCTCAAGACGAGTTGGTCGCACATATACCAGGTGAGAAATTCAGGATTATCCACCTGAGTAGTAGCTTCAAACGTCGACGCCTGGGAGATATATATGTCAGACGCCTTCATCGTGCCATCTGCATAGCCCAAAAGTTGTTGACTACGCAAGTACGGCACCATCTGAGCACGCCATAGAATTAAGGAAGTTCTCACAGCTTAATCGCACTGTGACGAACTGATTGAACCCTAGTGCTATCAGGGCTCCGCCTCCGGCAGCCGCAGTTCCGTCGGGCTAAAGAACACCGACGGCTTGGGAGGCTAGAGTAGGTGAGGTGTGGGATTGTGAATTGTTGAGAACGGTGTCAGAGTCAGTCGACATTGCGGAAGGATCGAATTGGCTCTGATACCATGCAAAACAAACTATTAGCCGCAACACAGCCTCACCGGCCTCCCATTATATTTATACTCCGAAGTTACAGAATATACATACAGGATATCCATACGCTAACTGAATTTTGTTACACAGATAGACTATAGGCTAACTACCCAAGCTATCTTCTACACAGAGCACGCTGCTGATCTTTATCCTTAAGCAATACATCGTTATCTCGTTTCCCATGCAGAACTGCAGTCTGCAGGCTTAATCCCAAGTCAGACGGTAGCCAGTCCATCGCATTCAGATCACTCATCACTGTATCAGATCTGCACTGTGCGTCCAAGCTCAATTCTTTCTGGTCAATTATACCAAAAAAAAAGTTTTTCTGGTCAAGGGCTTTTAGCTCGTTGGGCTGCACGCGTGCCGTGGTAGGAGATGGGATGCCGAATTGTCGATTACCCACACTTCAATGTGTGATGGATGCTAGCACGCGGCAGTTCCGAGCTGCGGCGAAAACGTTGAACATGGAAAAACGCATGCGGGGAGCGCGTCGGTCAGTCAGTCAGGTCGTTACATACTGACGTACTGCCAGCGTCGGTCGTCGTCGGGGAAATTTGTGCCGTAGCATGCACCTCTAGAACTAAGGTGTGTTTTGTTTAGGCTGGAAGTTGTTTAAAATTTTAATCTAAAAAAATTACAATCTTTTAAAAAACGTTCTAAAGAGTTCCACAAATTATAAAGAAATTATTTTCTAAACTATAACAAGAACTATTTAAAATCCTATAAAAATGATTATAAAATATTACATTGTTTGGCTTATACAAAAATGATAAATTTTTTAAATTTAATTTAAGCCGAAAAGAATATGGCCTAAGAGCATCACCATAAACTTTCTTCACAATTTACACTGCAATATAAAAAAAAAATTACTTCAACATGACAACATCCTCTCTATATCTGTTACAATATTGTAGAGGGTCTGCTGGAGATTCTCTAAAACCATGCAAATGATGTGCCCCACAAACAATTAGGAGATTCGGCCATAAGTTCCTTTAAAATTCACCACATCTCACACTAGACATGCTGATCCATTTTCGTTAGCTCAGATGGCCTCACATATTATATATCTAGCTGAAGAGACATACAAATTAATTGTTAATTTGCAAAAAAAACTTTAATATTACTCCGAATAATAACTACTAATTATTTGGCACTCCTCATGTCAATGACGTGTCCATCTAGGATTCAAATTTTGATGACACACAACGGACAACTAATCAGTGGCACATTTTTCTAGTGGTAATTAATCAAATAATCTCCCTTTAAGCGGCACATTAGTTTGTGACTGCCAAATTAGTGGTCATGGCCGGGAGAGTGCGGCACGCATGTACACCACCTACTCTAGGTGGTTTTGTTAACGTTCTAGGGCAGATCAAGGTAAGATGTGTCGTTGGTCGAGCCAGATAATAAATTTCTAAAAGGTTGCAAATATGAAGTGGCTAGCCTGCGAATTGTAATTTGTCCTTTATTAATTTGGGCGAATTGTAATTTGTCCTTTATTAATTTGGGGGCCACCCATTTATAGAGGAACATTTTTACATTTTACAAAACAATCCCTTAATTTAGGGATTAAGCAAGTGCAAAGGGGTCTTTGCTAGAAAAAGACTACTTGGCCCTTGACCTGCTCCCTTTGGTGACCTCCGGGGCGCCTCCTTCGCTTCGTCTTTGCCTCGCGCCAAGAAGGGCGAGACTTCCTCCGAGTGGGTGCCTCCTTCGCCCAGCCTTTGTGTCACGCCATGGGGCGAGGCTCCACCGGGTGGGCACCTCCTGTGCCCCTTCAACCCAGAGCTGGTTCGCCTCTTCGTAATTTGTAAGGGATGGATATTCTCTGGTACAACAATATGTATCTAGAAAACTCGATAGATATGTATAAACATGCAGGTTACGTCTGAAAATGGCGCGAAGAAGACCAGAACTTCCAACGCACGCGGCTGGGTGGTCCTTGAGTAAACGATGTGCAGTTTCGTCAGAGCATCGATCAGGGCATTCGGCCCCAGTTCGTTGCATTTCAGCCGCGGCGCGCGACGTCTGCAGGTACGCCATTATGCCGTTTACACGAGATAAGCTCGGATGCAGGATCAGACACTATTCAAAAGCTGGCCAAGCGTGCAGGTGCTACTAACTGTTCTTAAACTAATGACCACACGCCTCACTCCCGCGAGGAGTTCCCAGCTGCAGCGACTCTTATGGCTCGATGACGGCATGACGCTAGCTCCTAATCCATTCGTGGTCGTGGCCTTAGTTAATTAATCACCTGCGTGTTTATATCAGACGGGGACTTGTTTAATTCTTGGCGCCTGATGTCATATATGGCGACACTGACAACGATGGATAGTGCGGGCACATATGGACAAGGAGAAGCTAGCTGCTTTCTCCCGCGCGAAAGCTACGGATCGAGAGGAAGAAGAGGACAGCGTAACGTGCTCGCCGTCCGTTGAACCTGCATCCAGATGAGACAAAGAGAGGATCGACGATTCGACGATGCTTTGCTTTGCATCGGGGGCAAGCAGGCGGAATCTGATCAGCTCCGAGACCGAGAGCGGCTTCCAGGTTCCAGTGGCCCGTTGATATATATACCTGTGAAGAAAAGGTTAAGCCGCGATTCGTCTTAAACTGTGTTCTTGTAGATTAAGCCTCCTGTTTCCGGTTAAGCAGTCAACGTGTGTGAGCACAGAAAGATTTGCTCGGTAGTTGCGCCTGACTCGGTGCCTTGCTTTGCCTCGCTTCCTTTCCTTCCCTTGATCTACAATTATTGTACGAAACGGCTGAGCTTATCCGAGATTATCATCGACGTCTCCCTTGATCCATACGTGCATTCTATATGAGCCCGCTGATGTACTAGATCACTGCATGCATATACGACTACTCCCGTATGATGCACACAAAAATTAAAACAGTAACATGTAAGAGCATGTTCAACTAAAACTCCAAATGTACGCTCTATAATATTATTCACTGCACCTTTTATACATCACTATAAAATTCGTTCACACTTTACACTACACTGTAAAAAAATTATTCTGTTCGATGTTTTATTCTGCACATTTTATTATCTATTTATAGTTTATCTGTGGAACTGGACAGATCGATCGAGTGACTGAGCTGAAATGGGAAAAGAATTATACGTACTCTCGCCGGCGGCGTGCATATTCTCCAGCGCAGTTAGCACGGGTTAATTAGCCGCGGGCATGTGGGGACGTAAACGTGGACAGGTCTCTCGCGCGCTCTCGTTCGTGCGCGCGCGCGCCGGGCCCACGGCGGCCGTCCTTTTGACATTCCTCTTCCACTGCGGCATGTTGGGTACTTGGATGTCGGGGTCTTCCGGAGCGTTCAAACTCCTCGCGGAATTACCCGCCGTTTTCATCGCTCACAGGCCTACGGCCACTACGGGCGCTGATACGACAGTAGATGTTGTCGATGATGCCTAGGTAGGTTTAACATATTTTATAAGGAAACTTCTCCGGTGCTTGCGAATAATATGGACTGTCCATCTTTTCGGATCGGGCGATGCACGGTAATAAGTACGAAGATAAAGGTACAAAGGTACCGACAGAGGTACACAGATACGACCTGATGCACCGGCCGGGCCGGGCCGGGCCGGGCCGGGCCGGGCTTTTTCGGGCCGGGTCGGGCCGGGCTCGCCGGGCCGGGCCGCCCATGATCAGGTCTAGTTGTTGGATACTTGGATGCGGGGGTCTTCCGGAGTGTTCAAACTCCTCGCGGAATTACCCGCCGTTTTCATCGCTCACAGGCCTACGGCTACTGGATTTGGATCCTCTGACAGCAATATCAGAGGTGAACAGTGTTGGTTGCATTGATAGAATCTCCACCATCCGATGTAAATCTGATGGATGAGATGTGCTGCTACAGTGATTTTGCTACAGTGAAACCGCTACATTATTTCCCTACAGTGTTATTACCTGTTGCTCAGTGCATCTCTGCCATTCCCTCTCACATGATTTCCTGTTCACCTCTGATTCGGTTCCACGGCTACTACGGGCGCTGATACGACAGTAGATGTTGTCGATGATGCCTAGGTAGGCTTAACATATTTTTTAAACCATTTATTACCACTTAAAATCATGTTTTCTAACACGCATTATCACTAATGGCACTCATAAAATTGGCAGCGATAGTAATTCGACTATAACAGTTATATAAGACGATTCTCACCAGTGATGACAGTTCTGAATCCCAATGTGGTCATTTTCTCTAGTAGTGTTTGTTGATACATTGTGTGCCCTGCAGCACAATCAGCTGATGTAGCAATTGGCATCATGGTTGAGCATCTCGCACAGTGGTGACAACTAACATCTTGCTAGTGTCTCGGTAGAGCTTCTCGTGTGGAGGTAACGGCCCTTGCATGGCCCACAACATGATCGACACCAGTGACATGCTAATAGCTAGCATTTTGATCGAGCAATCCATTTGGCGCCGGTGGCTGGCATCTCAATTGCACATATAGCCATCCAATAGAGTGGAAAAAAAAGCAATTTTCTCCCTAGCGACGTAGTTGGTTGTGGTTCGGCCATATAGGTTTGTAGTGCTAGACCTTTGATCGATTTATGTACTGGTTGAAGGATTCTTCTCCCTTCTCTCCAAGTTATGTTCTCTTATCTCTCACAGTATATATTGTGTCGTTCTCTTCTTCTTGAATAGATTGGCATGCTACTTTTGCATCCAATAAATAATGTCACTTGTTATGTCACGTATGCACGTGCGGGTTGGCTAGAGTTTAGAGCCCACATGTCATTAACATATGCTCAAAAATATTATATATTACATATATTTAGGAGTGGCGTATGATACGATGGACTCTCAAATTCCATCTCCTCAAGTTTTGCGATTCCAAGCAGAAGCTTTCAACCTATAAAGCATATATGGAACATTTGCACGTAAAGTTAATAAAATTTTATGGGTTGCCGTTTGCAACTATGGCAAATACTTATATATCTTTATAATGATATTCTCAACACGGTAGTTTTACCCATCTTCTAAAATCGCTTAATATTATCCTATCGACTGCAATACAGTCGACTGTTAAATATAGGCTTTTGTAAAAACAAAGCTGTCCTCAAAACAAATTCTACGCATATCGCTACAAAATCAGACGAATAGGATTTTTCTGAGATGAGCGCGCGCACTGTTTCAGGCTACGGTCGATGGTGGACGTTATTTGTATCAACACACGTACACTCTATCTATCGTGAAAAATGTACGTGCGATGCATATGCAGTGCCGGCAGTTTAGGCCGGGCCGTCCGAGTCGGTCCGGGCATGGCCGAAAAAACGGTTCGAAGCACGGCACAATACAGAAAAAATTAGACCGGCCGAATGGTGTGCCTGGAAACCAGGCATGACGGGTCGTACGGCCCGGCCTGACTTGCTTGGGCCAGCTTGGTCCGAAACGAGACACGAGTCAGTAATTTACGTTTTTTAAGGTTTTCTGTTGTTCGGATAAATTTCTGTTCAAAATAAAAGTTGTAGATAATTTTGAGATGCATCTTTTTCATGTAGATAACTTTTTCATTTGAACAACATATGAATTTATAAAAGTTATTTTCTTCGTTGCCTGCTTTAGGGCCGACGGCACTGTTCTCGGTAATTCGCAATTTTCTAGATCATTTGTTGCTCGGATGAATTTCAGTTGAACACAAAAGTTATAGATAATTTTGAGACTCGTCTTTTTTATATAGATAAATTTTTTATTTAAGTAACGTATGAATTTTTAAAAAATTATTTTGCTTGCTGTTTTGTCACTCGTGCCATGCTCGGACCAGCCCAGGCCACCGTGATTTTGGCCATACCAGGCCTAAAATTTGGCACTCCGTGCTGGCCCGGCCTGGCCCAAAGTGCTGAGGCCCGTTTTGCACTATCCCAATGCACGACTGGCCCCTGTCGTACCGGTATGGCATGGCCCGATTCCCACCGCTAGGCATATGCGTGCATGTGTTGACGTTGCGAGAGGAAAAAACTAGGGCCTCCGCGTCGCTCCTCTAGGGCGACTCGGGGGCGCCGAGCCAGTCCCCCGGCGCCACCGTCGCCGGCGGCGGCCCCCCTCTTCCTCCTTGTCTCCCCTCCTTCCTCCCTCCTCCTCCCCACGTAGCTCCCTGCTTGTCCCATTCATCTTGTTGACTAGGGTCTTGCAGAGTTCTATCATCTGCATGACCCTAGCCAATGGCACCTGGATGGGGTCATCTTGTCATCCAGGTGCCATTGTTGTTGTATTTTTTTATTTTTTATGAAGTTTTCTATTTTTTATGCTTTTTTATTTTTCTGAATTTTTATGATTTTTCCTTTTTTATTATCATTTTTAACGATTTTTTTATGATTTTTAATGAATTTTCTGAATTTTTAATATTTTTAATGAATTTTTATGATTTTTTAATGAATTTTATGTTTTTTAAATCATTTTTATGATTTTTTCTGATATTTAATGATTTATTCGAATTTTTAAAATTAAAAATGCTACGTGGACAGTCCACGTTAGCATGATTAGTCATCCGAGTATAATTTGGACCCAAACGATACACTTAAAAAGTTTAGGGATGCGCTTCTGCGTTTTTTTAGTTCATGGACCCAGATGACACACCCGCAATAGTTTAAGGACCGGCCATGCACTTTACTCTTATTTGTATAAACACACGTACGCTCTATCTGTCGTGCAAAATGTACATGCGATGCATATGCAGTGCCGGGAGTTTAGGCCGGGCCGTCCGAGTCGGTCCGGGCACGACCGAAAAAATGGTCCGAAGCACGGCATGACACAAAAAAAATTGGACCGACCGAATGGTGTGCCGGGAAACTTGGCATGACGGGCCGCACGGCTCGGCCCGATTTGTTTGGACCGGTCTGGTCCGAAATGAGGCACGAGTCAGTAGTTTGTGTTTTTTAAGGTGTCTTCTGTTGTTCGGATAAATTTCCGTTCAACATGAAAGTTGTAGATAATTTTGAGATGCATCTTTTTCATGTAGATAACTTTTTCATTTGAGAAACATATGAATTTATAAAAATTATTTTCTTTGTTGCCTGCTTTAGGGCCGACGGCACTGTCATCGGTAATTCGCAATTTTCGAGATCTTCTGTTGTTCGGATGAATTTCGGTTGAACACAAAAGTTATAGATAATTTTGAGACGCGTCTTTTTTATATAGATAAATTTTTATTTGAGTAACGTATGAGAGCATGCGCAGGACGCCTTGCATCGGCGGCCTCCATCAGCGCTGACTTCTCCCGTGCTGCCGCGTTGTCTCTACGCGATTTTGAATGAAACGCCTGCGAGCGTGCGTACAGTATTTTGCCGGCCGCGATGCGTCCCGTGCTGGGGATGCTCTGAATTTTTTAAAATTATTTTACTTGCTGTTTTGTCACCCGTGCCCTGCTCGGGCCGGACCGGGCCACTGTGCTTTTGGCCATGCCAAGCCTAAAATTTGGCACTCCGTGCTGGCCCAGCCCGGCCCGAAGTACTGACCGGAGCGTGCCGGTCCGTTTTGCACTGTCCCAATTCATGACTGGCCTGTGCCGGACCGGTATGGCACGGTCTGATTCCCACCATTAGGCATATGCGTGCATGCAATGCGAGATAAAAGCGTGGCAAAAAAAAATGCACGCAGTCCGAGCATGCATGTGCATTTGCATCAGTTTCTTCACGAGCTCGGAGCCTTCGCAAATGCATTGCATACGCATGCGTGCGTTCATGAAAGGGACAAATCTAAATTTTTTACCAACATGTTATAGCAACATATATATTCTCTCGCCTGGTCACGCGCACTAACAAATGTTATCTCACGGGGTCTTGATCAAACTATATTTTGCTCTTTCTTTTTTTACCACCCCACTAATTAGATCCACGCACCACGTCAAAAGGTTGGAATTGAATGGATCAAGGTGTGATCTGGTCCAGAGATCCAAGAATAGCCCCAAAGTTGGACTCGATGGAAAAAGTTAGTACTACCTCGATCTCTCTCCTACGAGAGACTTTTTGAGGGGAAGTAGCACGGCTTGCTTTAGTTGTGTATAATTGCAGTAAATTGTTTCTAACCATGCACATTAATCTTTAACTTATTTTTTATATTATTTGTATATATGAGTTCTATGGAATAATGGAAATGACTCGTCCGCTCCACGATGAAGATCTATCCTCGTTTCTTTTCCTTTTTCTAGGTACAGATCTTTCCTATACAAAAATAATCATGCCTTCTTTTCTTATTAATTATCTCCCCTCGTGAGTAATTCGTCTTACATGGCAGTTTAAGAAACATAGCTGTAATGCATATATATTGCAAGTGCTGTTAGCTAGATATTCATATATGTTCTTAAATGATTACTTTTATAATTTATTTATACTAGCTGACTGATCATGCTTGCTACGAGAAAATTTGAATTCTATCGTCAAGCCTACAATAGAGCATGCCATGTGTCTTCGGCTTTCGCCTAGAGCGACGCATTACGCGACCACGTACGTGAGTGTCTTCCCAAATGTCATGATGAGATAGATTGGCTAACCAAATGTTATGGTGGATCGATGAGATAGATTTGCTAAACGAATGGCATGGTGGATAATTTTAGTGAAGTGAAAGGAATGAATTTCACGATGCGTAATTTTGTGATTTTATATATTACTATAGATGACATGGTGGGCAGGTAATTTCATTGAAATATGATGTCGACCACCAACGATTACCACTACATATAAACTTTTTAATAGTAGAGAAAAGCTAACAAAATTATAATATCATGCAAGTATTTTTCTGAAATGAATGTACATATGTATGTGATTTCCACAAATTCAATTTAAATATTTTAACAGATATGGTATGGATAGCCAAAATTTTAAAAGTTTGATCGCGTGTACCTAAATCGACAGTTTTGTTTTTACCAAAGGGAGTAGTCATTTTTTTTCCCCATCAGATCACATGCATAACTATTATAAATTCCTTTGCATGGTTAGTCTCCCCTGCACGCACAGACGCACATAACTTTCCTAGCAAAAGGCTGATTAATTAAGTAGGGCAGTGCTTGTGTAAGCTGGTCGCAAAAGGCTCGTTAGTATATTTCTCTCTAATCCGCGATCGAGCGTGCAATGCATTCGTCGTTTTCTTGACTTCCAATTAAGTTCTAATACATGTGTCCTTTTGCGAATGTTGAAATTAGTGGCTAATTGACTCATGAATGGCGACATACAAGCGTGCGCCCACAGGAGGGGGGAGGATATATAATCCCTTTATATTACTTTCTTTGGTTTCATAATTTCTTTCGTTAAACGGCGGCACCGTATGTCTTCAAAACATAGCTTTGATCATTATTTTTCATTAAAAATGTATGTAGCGAAATCAAGAAATATACAATTTATTTAAGTATTTTTTAAGATTACTCTATATATAGTCAAAGTTCTAAAATTTTGATCTCAACTTTGTTCAACACGACAGAAATTATGAAATCGGGTAAATAAGATATTTTTTTTGGACTTCCAATTGTTTTTTTTTTAGCAAAAAGCAGAAGAACTGCCACAAATTGATCAAATATATCTCAATAAGATATAGGTGCTGCTAGCTTAAGGCGTCATGCATGTCATTAATACAGATACTTGATTACATTTTTTATTCAAAGATACTTGATTACTTGTTCAACTATTATATATTAGCCATGTCATACAGACAATGCTACCGTACGTATATAGACTCAAGAAGCAGTAACTAATATTGTTTTTATCATTTTATGACCAATCTAAATATCTATTTATTTCGTGATCAAATAAAGTTTTAAAAAATTTACTATAAAAATTTGAGAGAAATTTTACGGTACACATTAGTGAATGTGAATTGTTCACCTCTTTTGATGTGCTCTCTAGCTCCATCTAAAAATATAAGGGACGGTTTAACTTCGCGCTGTCATTAAAACTATATTTTAATACTTAATTTCTCTTATATTGTATCGTTCTTAAAAATAAAATTTTAACCATCATGTTTTAGCAGGGAACACCCATTCCATACGAACTTAGGACAGGCGAACTAGAGCAAATACAGTAGGCTTGAGGGGCGGCGGCCCAAAGGAGACCTCGCCACCCAAAGGCGAGGCGATGGTGTATCAGAGGGGCAGTGCCCCGAAGGAGACCTCACCACCCGAAGGCAAAGCAATGGCGGATAAGAGGGGCAGCAGCCAGAAGGAGACCTCACCACCCGAAGGCAAGGCAACGGCGGATCAGAGGGATGGCAACCCCTCCCAAAGGAGGGGTCGCCTTGACCCCGGGAGCGGCGACCTGAAGGAAGTCTGGCATCCCGAAGACAAGGCAATGACGGATCAAGGAAACGATGGCCCAAGGGGTGTGAAGGAGCAGAGTTTTCTTGATCGACAAAAAGCTCGAAGACAACAAAGTACAGAGAGCCTTGCATGTGCCAGGGATCGTACCACGCCTGCCCCCAAAGGAAGTCTGGCATCCCGAAGATGGGGCAATGACAGATCAAGGAAACGATGGCCTAAGGGGTGCGAATGAGCGGAGTTTCCTTGATCGACAAAAAGCTCGGAGACAACAAGTACAAAGAGCCCCGCATGTGCCAGGGATCGTACCACGTGGCAGGCAGATACCCATACGGAGCGCAACGGCCCGGTCCTCGTGTAATCCCCTTATAACCTCGCTTTTGCCAAGGCGGCGTGGCCATTTGTGTAATAGCGCATTTGTGTAAGAACCCTAGGCATTGGGGTGCCTCCCCCGAAGCCCTCTTATAAATAAGGAGACACAAGAATAAAAGGGACGAAGAAACAAATTATGGTGAACCACTTGATTTGAGTTCCGCTCTCCCGTGCTGCTCCGCGAGCTTTGCCTCCCCGGCCGGGGCAGCCCTTTAGAAATTGGTTGTCTGGCTCAGGTCAATGACACATCAGAAAATACTTTTAAATATAAATCCGATGATCTTTTGTGCATAAAGAACTATATATCATTGAATAAATTGTTGACAAAAAATTAGTAAATATTGAATCTTACGTAATGTGTCGTGTATATATTGCGTAGAAAATACTGTAAAATGCTATAATTTTGTAACATTAGAGTGCAATGATCTTTATACATCGGTATTCGGATAGAATGATGAATACTTAAAAAATAATGTGCACATCTCAAGCGTATTTCATACAACTCACTAGAATGTTGGCTAATGCTCTGACCGATATACCCCCTACACATGGACCTGTAATTCCGGACATAATTTCACCCAACAGATGTGGGGACCTGGACCCGAGATCAAGGATTGGTCTCGGGGGGGCCGGATCGTTGTGGACCATAAGATGGGCCAGATGACAGCGGGCTTTAACACTTAGATTATCACACCGATTATTCACTACCAGATTAGAAACATGGAGAGATTATTTTTAAAAATAGATTATTATAAAAGAATTTATTTTATAAAAATCAAAGATAATATAATTGATAGTATTGATAATGACATGTTATATTTTACGAATGTTATAAATCATAAATTTATTAATGAATATAGTATGACATGTATATCGTAAATGTTATACACTACAGGAATCGCTCGGAATCTCGAGTGCCACTCAAGATCTCGACGGCCATAACTACACGGTTGAGAGAGGCCACTTATTCTCGACGGCCAGGATCAAACCGTCGAGACAGCTTGCTAGTCTCGACGCCTTGAGCCTGACCGTCGAGACTGGTTCGCTCTAGGCCGCCTCCGTCACATTTTCTGCTTTTCGCTTGCGCGGGAAACCATCTATCTCAACGGCCAAATCTAAGTCGTAAAGAGAGAGGGATCGGCCCCTCCGATGTCTGATGGGCATATTGGGCTGACCCATTTTTTTATCTTTAAAATTATTTTATATTTTACGGACATGTTTATTTTCTTTGTAAATCTTTTAAAAAATGTTTATAATTTGTAAGAATAGGTGGAACATTCTCATTTTTCAATAAAATCTAAATAAACTTACAAAATAAAATCATGTTATTTTTTATTTACGTAATATGGCGTGTAATACACACACTTATATTATAGATTGCGTAGAAAATACTGTAAAATGTTATAATTTGTAACATTAGAGTGCAATGATCTTTATACATCGGTATTCGGATAGAATTAATGGTGAATACTTAAAAAAATAATGTGCACATCTCAAGTGTATTTCATACAACTCACTAGAATATTGGCTAAAGCTCTGACCAATATGCCCTCCTACACATGGACCTATAATTCCGGATATAATTTCACCCAACAGATATGGGGACCTGGGCCCGAGATCAGATATTGGTCTTAAGGGAAGCCGGATCGCTGTGGGCCATGAGATAGGTCAGATGACAGAACACCTAGATTATCACTACCGTTTATTCACTACCGGATTAGAAACCGAGTGTAAAACCCTTGCGAACCGGCACTGAAGGGGTGTCTCGTAGTAGTGTGATCACAGTGTATCTTTAAAGAAAACAACACATATATACACGAAACACACGGTAAATTAGACTACATGAGATAAATGTATATATGATCCCTTCATGCAAAAAAAGAAGAGGACGAATTTTCCAATCGGCGCTGATATTCAAAAGTCAAGTCATGAGATGCTAAGAGCATCTCTAAGAGAACTCTTAAAACACACCTCCTATTTTTTTAAAAATAGGAAGCCCCAACAATTTAAGGACCCCTTATTAGCTACTTAGTTCTAATAGACTACTTAAATTTATAGGGGACTACATAAGAAGTCCCTAGGAATAAGTGGTGTGTATGAGATTTAGGGAGATGAGAGAGAATTTAGAGGGGAAATAAGGGCTCTTCTAGAGTTATTTAATTTTCTTGCTACAACCTCTTAAAAATAGCTAAGAGGTGTGTTTAGAGAGTCTATTAGATAACAATCCATCTCCACATAATCCCATAAATTTTAAAAGTCATGCGTGGGTAATGACAGTTCGCTGATACATTTATAGCTGCCACAATATTTGCCTGTGAAGCTGACAAATTTTCTCCCTTGCAAATCACTAAGCTACAGACAACTAATTATACCAGTCTCTGCAACTCCGCAGCTTAGAAGAAAATTCAGCTACTTCACACCCTAGCTTCTCCGAGGCAACTATTCCACGGTCTTAATTATTCCCTATATATGCACGCACGTCCAAGTAATTACATGTACGTGCATGCATGCCCTTAATTTAGTTCTATTCAAACGTACGTACGTAGCTCGATCAGGACCTCTCTCTAATATACGCGTGTGAGCATACATACTGATGCCAAGTGTAGGTAATTAAGCTAGCAGATCAATGATCTATATCTCTGTACGCATAATCGATCAGTTTGTCATGCTCATGCATGGAGTGCATGCGGCGGCGCCGCCATGGCGTTGGCCGCCGTCGAAGCGGAGGATGCGCTCGTTGGGCGGCGGCGGCGGGGAGGAGGAGGAGGAGGGGACGGGGAAGTGGCCGGCGCCGAAGGAGCGGGCGTGGTCGTTGAGGGAGCGCTTGTGCTTGAAGTGGGAGCCGCAGGCGCAGGGCCACCGCCGGCCGCAGTTCTTCTCGTGTGTGCGCCAGTCGCCCTTGACGGCGAAGGGCTTGGCGCAGCGGCGGCAGGCGAAGGGCTTGGCGCCGTGCTTGCGCCGGTAGTGCGTCTGCAGCGTGCGGAAGTCCTTGAGCGGCCGCGCCCGCGGGTGGGACACGCTGTTCCGGCACCCCACCGCGCAGCAGTAGCACGGCAGCTTCAGCAGCGCCACCGTCGCCGCCTGCGTCCCCTTCAGCGACTCCGGCCCCTTCCGGTACTCCCGCCCGTGCCCCCACATGTGCATCTGCACCACCACACATCCATCGATATAGATTAATGATCCAGTGCGACAAACTAATGTAGCAATCTAGCTAGACTTGAAGTAATTAAACAAGGTACAGATTAATGCCTTGGCTTCTTTATTTTGTCATCGCTCATGCAGAGGAATTTAACGATGTTTGAATTGGACCAGTTACACACTTGCACATGAAATACTTGCAAGCTAGGCCGCTCGTCAAGCATGCTTGAACTCGAACGAGAGATGAATCCACCGGTTGCGAACTTGTGGTACAAGAATCATCTAGCATGCAAAACGAGTAGCAGGACTGTGGACTGTGGGAGTCCATATGTATATATATCGTGCATGATGCATTAATGCAAATTGGGAAAATATTACTCCAATAAGAAAATCCTTGTACAAAACGTCAAACCGGTGCTCATGTAAATTATATCCAGTTTGTGACGCGTCATAATGCTTGATAATTAACCGAACAATATGTGTGTAGTTAAATCAAGTCAAGCAGCACGGGCACTCTTGAAAGCACCCCCAACAATTAAAAAACAAATACGATCTCTAACACAGCCGGATTTAACTCGAAGAAAGGAGATCCAAAGACCAAAGATTCAAGCGCGGCAAACCAAACATGGTGTGGGATGTGGTTATCGATCGATCATTCACCTGCATGTTGTTGTATCGATTGAAGGTCTTGTTGCAGACATGGCAGGCGAACTGCACCGGGCCGATGAGTATCTGCGCCGGCGTCGGGATCCAATACCGCCGACCGCGGCAGCCAGCGGCGCCGCCCACCCCGCTGCCCTCCACCGACGACTCCATCTCCACCATCTCACTCTGCCCTTGCTCCCCTGCTTCCACTTTGCAGCTCCCATGGCTTGTCTTCTCCTCCTTCTCCTCCTCCTCCTCGTCGTCCCCCTCCTCCTCCTCCTCCTCGTCAGCGTCTATGGAGGGCTCATCGGAGCTGCAGCCGCCGCTCGCCGGCAAGCCGATGTTCAAGTCAACACTGGCCTCCTCTGTAATACTGCTCGCCTCTTCTTTGACAGGGTGATTCTTCCGTGCGCCATCAGCAGCCGCCATCGTCTCCCCAGCTCCGAGCCTGCCAAGAAGCGGCAAGCACAGCAACATGGTGTCCCTCTCTTGGCCTCCTTCGCCAAGCTCTACCGCTCGGCGATCCCTCGACGGCGCCGACAAGGATGACGGCGACGGGGACGGCGGCTTCAGCCACTCGTAGAACGGACGAACGCCGCTGAAACCCGTCGATTTGTATATATGGAATGGATGCAGGGATGAGAGTGGTCGTCTTCGTCTCCGTCAAAGTGTCAAGCCGTGCATGTCACGGCAGGGAAGAAGAAGGAAGCGATCGAGAGAGAGGGAGGGGTTTGTGCGGCGTTGGCGTCGCTCTCCTTTATATGCGACGCGCGCGCGGCCGTTTGGAGCTTGGAAGGCTGTGGCTCGGGAACGCACGGTCGTCGCACGCGGCAAGCAAGCGAGGTCGCGTGTGAATGGGGGGAGCTGCAAAATCTGGGCATCTCCCAGTGATGCCCGGAGCATGATAGGTAGGTTTGGAATGTGGTGCCCGTGTAGTGTGTAATGTGTATCACACCGCCGTCTCTCTGGGGTGGCCCGCGCGTCCAGGTACGTAGCTAGGTAGGCACCACGGATCACAAAACCGCTCTGTCAACCATTGGTTACTGGGAATTTGCTACAGATCGGACGTCTAGTTTAATTGGACGCTTCGATCTAGCCCACTACTGCGTACGCACTTTTTAGTCCTGTCCACCGTCACTGGTAAAGTTGATTTGTTTCAATAGTTTAGAGTGCATGTTTTAGCAATACATTTCACTTGTTTCATTAGTTTAAAATTTTTATTCATAGTTCAAAATGCATGTTTTAGCTTGACATCTCATTTGTTCTAGTAGTTCAAAGTACATATTCCGTTTTTGTGCCGTCACTAATGCACGCGCGTTTCGGCCTAGCACCACTGTTGGTGAAGGTAATTTGTTTTAGTAGTTCGAAATGCATGTTTCGGCAATATATTTCACATGTTTCATTGTGCATGTTCCATTTCTTATAGCACACTTGTTTTGTTCCTACAGGTCAATTTATTTGATTTGTTTCAATAATTCAAAGTGCATGCTATAGCCAATTCTCACTTGTTCAAGTAGTTCAATGTGTATATTCCATTTTTTTTGTCACACATTTGTTTTAGTTCTGTGGTTCAATTCATTTGATTATTCTAGAAATACATTTCATTGCTGTTGTATTAGTTCAATATACATGTTTCTATAATTTCACTTGCTCTTTAGTGCACCAAGGAATAAACGAAACGAGCGAGGTGGCCCGCGCGTTTGCGCCGCTAGATTTGTTTTAGTATATAGTGTTTATCTCTAACTCATAATCTATCTCTAACATATCAGATCGGATTTAGAGTTTATCTCTAATATATTATATCAACTTTAGTATTTAATATGAATTTCTAATATTCTTCTTTTAATCTAAGCCGTTATAATTCGGCCCCACAAAATCAATGGCATAGATCTTTTATTTTTTTTCCTTGATTTATGTGAGAATTTCTTTGATTGATCTTGACCGTTATAATTTGGTCTCACCATTGATCGAACGACTGAAATAATTTGGATGATGTGGACGAACATGGTTGCTTCCTTCTCCCCGCGCGTTTGCGCGACTAGATTTGTTTTAGTATATAGTGTTTATCTCTAACTCATAATCTATCTCTAACACATCAGATCGGATTTAGAGTTTATCTCTAATATATTATATCAACTTTAGTATTTAATATGAATTTCTAATATTCTTCTTTTAATCTAAGTCGTTATAATCCAGCCCCACAAAATCAACGGCATAGATATTTTATTTTTTTTCTTGATTTATGTGAGAATTTCTTTGATTGATCTTGGCCGTTATAATTTGATCCCACCGTTGATCGAACGGTTGAAATAATTTGGATGATGTGGATGAACGTGGTGGCTTCTTTTTCCCCTCCTTTATATATATAATAGATAACTTGTTAAAATAAGTGCGGAACGAGCGTTCGATTTTTTGGACAAATCGGACGTCCAAGTGCTAGACGTTCATCCCTTGGTTCTTGTGGTTTTCATTATCAAGGGTTTTGATTATCGACCAGTAACTATAAATGGTAATTGTCGGTTTTATCGGCCACCCTGATAAATTCATATCAACGATGTAGATTGGTTCTAAATAAATTTTTGTTAAATGTGAATATATGGGAACGATTCAGTGAAAGGTGATTGTATGGCACCCACGTACTCAATTAATAATCATAGAAAACAACCAAAAAAACACATGTCAAAAAATTATAGAAGTTAAACATAGTATCTGAACATAGTTAATCCCAAAACTTATAAATCAAATTTATATCTAAAACAATAATTAATACAAAATAAAAAATAAATGTAAACATATGTTATAAGTTTTTAATACAAACTAACTTAATTTTCACTATAGAACTAGTGGAAAAGGTGTAAACGAACAAAAAATCATCAAAATTAAAAATAATGTGGACTAATTAGAAATTAGTCACCTGTATAAAACTAAAAAACACAAGTAACTGCTATTTAACAAAACCGATAAATGTATTTGGTTGTTTCATGTTGAAATTCAATTTTTTGGATGACTTAGACAAAAGGATTTGCCCATTGTTGGTGGTAAATACCGATAGGCCATGTCAATATTATCGGTCGATTCTTTGATAAAATCTTAAAATCTAATCAAATCCCTAAGTTACCGAGCAGTTTCTTTAGTACTTCCTTCATAAAAAGAAGTCGCCATTAACTTTTGGACACGCCTTTGACCATTTGTCTTATTCAAAAAAGTTATATAAATATTTTTTTTATGATTTGGTTTATTATTAAATGTATTTTAAGTATGACTTATATTTTTATATATTTGACCTAAATTTTTGAATAAGACGAATGGTCAAAGACATGTTCAAAAGTCAACGGCGACTTTTTTTTGTGACCGGAGGTAGTAATTGTTCATTTGTATCAGTTTCCGAGTGGTTTTTAGCGAAAACGGCAATTAATGTGAAAACCCGATGCTTTTATGGGCCCTCCGGCCGGCTGGTTGGTACTAGGCGCCTTGCCACAAGGGGAGAGGTACTAGGTTCTCCTTGGGTACGTAGTGCTAGTCAATTCCAGTGCTCCATAGGGGACGAAACAACGTTTGGCATGCACCTACCAAATGTTCGGCTCGGAATAGGAAGATCTAACTCTTTATTAGGTATTGTCTCTGTTATAAAAAATAGTAGTCATTTTAAACATTGACACGGTCTTCAAAATAAAACTTTTATCGTAAAAAAAATTAAAAATTAATTTATAATGCATTAAAACTTGTAATATTATGAAAGTTCTTTTCAAGACAAATCTATCTATATGATTTTTATGTTCGCAATCTAAATAGTTTAAAAGTTCTCTATGGATAAAGTTTTGAAACGTTTGACTTAAGACAAATCTAAAACGAATACTACTTTATAACAGAGGGAGTACTGTACATAGAATAATCCTTTTTTATTTGTACTATTATGAGTTGCTAGAGCTAGAGCTTATACTAGATAATAGTTTAATCCCTTTATCACAGGGTACACATAGACATGTCCCAATCATTCAACTCATACGCTACCGAAAAATCTATTCCTTCGACGGCAAAAGCCATGCACCAATCCATCTCCACTTACGCTACAAAAAAAAAGGGAGGCACTATTAGGCAGGAGGCTGCAATTTTAGCATTTGTACATGTGCATGCCACGTACATGCATACACACCTCGTGCAAAAAAATTTCACTATCGCAAAACATTTTTTCAATAAATGGAAATGTGGAAAAACAGTAGAAATTTAGTGGAATTTTATACGCCTGCACGATTTTGCAAATTATACGAACAAAAAATCTCTCGACGTGAAAAATAGAAAACAAAATAAAATTTATAATAAATAAAAAAAGAAATCTATAATAAACAGAAAACAAAATAAATCTATAATAGATCAGACCTCGCGCAAAAAATTCCACTATCGCAAAACATTTTTTTCAGTAAATGAAAATGTGGAAAAACAGTAGAAATTTAGTGGAATTTTCACTATTTGAGTGCTAACTATTGGATTAATTCAGACGCACCCACGATCCAACGGCCGACCGCGCGAGCACCCAAGATCCAACGGTTGATCGCGCCGCCTGCGCATTTGGCCGGCGCGCAGGCGCCTACGAAATAGCGACGCCGAAAAAAAATTGTTTCAACAATATAATTGTCGACACATGCCGTGAAACCGACAACAACAAAAGTGTCGATAGTCGGTTGGCGATAATAAATCATCCACAAAACACCGGTAACAAAGAGATTGCTACACTCGATGCATGGTGCTACCACCTAGCTTTGATACCATGGGCTTGTCAGACGGATCATTGCGGCCTTGTACATTTCAGCTTAGCATAGCGTAGTATTTCACTGTACCAAAATTTGAGTGTTTAAAGAGAGGTTTAAATATTATAAAAAAATAATTTAAAATAGTTTTAGAATTTTTAATAGGACTACTAAAAACCCGAGAAAAATTATTACAAATTATTACACTAAATAGGATATATAAAAAGATAAATTTTGGTATAGTGAAACGCTACGTACGCTACGCTAAGCTGAAATGTACAAGGCCTGCACTTAGCGCATCTGAACCCTAGGTTGCCTAGCTACTACACATGCATGTCTAACACGGAGGAGCAAGCCAAGATTTCTTGAGTCATCTTATGTTTTTTTATATTAGTATATAAATATAGGTATAGATTAGAGTAGTAGGATATTGTGATGCGGATCCTGAGCTCCTGACCATTAATTCCTATACTTGATAGCGTGACTTTACAATTACCTACTAATCTGCATCATCGTCGATCAACGCGAAATGATCGAAAAATTCATGTCTTTTGAACTTGAACTGTGTTATTTTTTTTTCCCCCATGGGAAGGTGTAAAACTAATATTCAAGTTATCGGCCGTCACTCGCGAACAGCCATCAGGTGCAGCTTTAACCACTTTAGAACAAACCACTTGGGTGTAGATCAGCTACTAGACTTCGTCAAAAAGGAAATGCAACCCATACGTCCTCCACGCCACAAAACAATCAGCTCAGTTTGACATTTGTGCATATTTATGCGTACAGGAGAAAAGCGCATGTCGTGCTGGACCTGCTGGTTTTAGCGTGTAAATATAACAGGTTTAGCAACTGCTGCTATTTGGTACTGAACCTATCTAGAAGGAGTGCAGTTTTTGTGCAAGCAACGAAAATCCTTGCATCATCCCCTTGCCCCAAGGTTTTGTGAATATTCTGAAAAAAAAATCCTAAAACTTTAAGCAATCAACTTCTTTTTTCCTCCCTTTTCCTTCTCTCTCTTCTGGTGGCAGGCTGCGGCCACTGCCACCCTAGACAATATGATACCTTTCCCTTGGCCCCCTTCATGCGTTGTTGGTTCGTGACGCCCCGCGCTATTGTCGCATGCATGGAGCGCCATGATCCGGTAGTGATGAGGACGACAACGCTAGGATGCGAGACCGCGCTAGCTCATTAGCTAGGTCAGAGCGGGTTACATCACCGATTAAACGGCCATTGTGTGGCAGGGTTGGATCTAGGAAAATAGGTCATTGGTCGCTAAGGTCACAACTCATAGCACTAGGTAATAGCTTGTAATAAACGGATGTTTTGGCATATTAAGATATTACACTAAATCTAAGTAGAACCAAAACTTAAGTTTCAGTAGCAAAAAGGACGAAGTTTCGATCGTGAAAATCCTCAAGTTTCGGCGAGCGAAGTCTAAGTTACAATAGAGAAAAGTTCAGGTTTCGTCAGGCAAAATCAAAGTTTCAACATGCAGAATCCAAAGTTTTGAAACGAAAAATCCTAGGTTTCAAAAGTACAAAGTCCCAGTTTCGGATCGTGCTACCCCAGGTTTCAGAAGGCAAAGTTTAGGTTTTGTGCGAAAAAAATATGGGATAGGCCTCATCCTTGTCTTCTTCCCCAAATCCGGCACCCCCTACCCCAAAGCTCGCCGGATCGAGCGAAGCACAAAGCAAAAAAGGCCCAAAAGTTCATACTTACATGCTTAGGATTCCCATGCGAAGAAATGAGGATTCATCTCCTTGCTAGCCTTATTCTTCTTCAGATCTGACACATTCATCTCCTCTCTATCTCTTTTGTTCCCTAGATTTGGCCCTAAAACTAGAGAGAAGGATAGAGAGAGAAGGGGATGGGAATAGAGAGGGAGAAAGTGGTTGGGAAGAGCTCCGTCGCCGTGTTGCAGCCACTGCCGTCCTCTCCAAAGCTCCGCCTCGAAGTATTGCTTTGCCATCGGGAAGCGAAGCCATCGGGGGAGAGAGAGAGAGATGGCACTCTCCATGTCCCCTACCGTGAAGAAGAAAGAATAAGGGAAGAGAGAGAGAAGCATGCAGCAAGGGAAATGGCCGGCGTGTGAGAGGTAAAAAAGAGAAAGGAAGTGGTTGGGAATGAGCCACGCCGGCTCATTGACTAACAGCGGCTGGTCAAGCGCGTTGCATCGAGCGCAGCATGGTCAAGAAAAGACAGCAGCGCGTGAAATGGTCCGGCACGCCGGACGTCCGCTCTATAGCCTTTCCGTTATTTATTTTGTTGTGATTTATTTCATCATTAAACATACTTTAAGCATGACTTATGTTTTTGCATGTTTGCACTAATTTTTTAAATAAGACGAATGGTGTTGTAACATAGGGTAGGGATACTCCATCTTTTGGGCTGTCTGGAGCAATGGGATCTAAGGTTCGAGGGCAAATGGGTGATTTTCCATTTATCCTCATCCTATATAAACAAGCCACCATGACCCATAGAGGGGGATCCATTCACAACAAACAAATCCTGGCTAGCTACCTTGCCTTCGCCCCGCTCCCTGAGCTGCTCCGCGAGCCTCGCCTCCGCGGGGCAGCCCCTTAGAAATATGTTGTCTGGCTCGGGCCAACGACACTGACGCCGTTCATGAGGAGAGAGCGAATCAGCCACTATTCGTCCCAAATCAACCACAGTTAATCCTTATTCTTTCCAAAAAACCCAAATCCGGATCTCCCACACAAGAAATCTCATCGGATCCGAGTCCTAGTTCGGGTTCCCCCAAAAATCGGCAACGAAAATCCCAAATTGGGGCTCCCGTGCACCCAGATCGGCCCAAATAAGCGACGACGGCGACCATTGCACGGCGACATGGACTACCCGGAGGAAGCATTGCGCCGTCTGCAACCTTGACCGCGTGTCGACACCTTCCTCGCCTCCCGCCGCCACTCTGGCGTCGTTGCGCTCTGGCGGTCGAGGGTCGGTGCCGCTTCTGTCCTCACCGCGCTTCCGGTATCCCTCCGCAAGGATCAGATCGGCCCTAAAATCAAGCTCAAGAGCCAAACCTCCCATCAGATCGGAAGCCTTTGTGGCCAAACCCCCCCCCCCCCCAAATCCACCGAATCAGGCTCCTCCTCTCAAAATCACTGGCTCCATCCCCAAATCGGGCCTCCCCATTGCCGATCCGAGGGCCTCCCCCAAGCCAGCGGGCCTCCAAGCGCCGCCGCTCCGAGGACCTTCTCCAAATCAAGAGCTTCCGAGAAAAATCGCCACCGGTTCGTCCAAGTTCTTCTCCAAGACCAGGGGCTGCTCGGCGGCGACCGGCTTCCCCGAAGACCCATCGCCTCCTCGAAGGTGCCGGTGGCCTTCTCAAAGATCCATGGCGTCCTCTCGACGACCGCCTCGAAGATAACAGATTTCTAAGGGGCTACCCCACGGAGGCGAGGCTCGCGGAGCAGCTCAGAGAGCGGAGCGAAGGCAAGGTAGCTAGCCAGAACTTGTTTGTTATGAATGGATCCCCCTGCATGGGTCATGGTGGCTTGTTTATATAGGGTGAGGGCAAATGGGAAATCCCCTCTTTGCCCTCGAACCCTAGATGCCCGATGGGCATTCTCGTACATTTGTAACTTACATGATTGGGCCATGGGCCTTGCTATACATGTGGCCTACTCGATCCCAACCCATTGCTCCGGGCAGCCCAAAAAATGGGGTATCCCTACCCTATGTTACAACAAATGGTCAAAAGGCGTGCCCAAAAGTCAACAGTGAACTACAATTTGGAATGGAGGGAGTAGGTAGGTAGGCACTACGGATCACAAAACCGCTCGATCAACCATTGGTTACTGGGAATTTGCTACAGATCAGATGTCTGATTTAATCGGACGGTTTGATCTGGCTCACTACTGCCTACACACTTTTTAGTCCTGTCCACCATCACTGGTAAAGGTGATTTGTTTCAATATATCAGAGTGCATGTTTCAACAATACATTTCGCTCGTTCCATTAGTTTAATATTTATGTTCATAGTTCAAAATGCATGTTTTGGCTCGACACCTCACTTGTTTCAGTAGTTCAATATGCATGTTCCATTTTTGTGCCATCACTAACGCACACGCGTTTCGGCCTAGCACCACCGTTGGTGAAGGTAATTTTCTTTAGTAGTTTGAAGTGCATGTTTCAGCAATACATTTCACTTGTTTCATTAGTTCATTGTTCATGTTCCATTTCCTATATCACACTTGTTTTGTTCCTATAGGCCAATTTATTTGATTTGTTTCAATAATTCAAAGTGCATGTTATTGCCAACATCTCACTTTTTCAAGTAGTTCAAAGTGTATATTCCTTTTTTTATAACACACCTGTTTTAGTTATGTGGTTCAATTCATTTGATTATAGCATTACATTTCACTTGTTGCATTAGTTCAATACAACCAGTATCTGACTATAAATGGTAATTGTCGGTTTTACACCCTGATAAATTCATATCTACGATGTAGATTGGTTCTAAATAATTTTTTTTTGTTAAATGTGAATATATGGGAACGATTCAGTGAAAGGTGATTGCTTTTAAGTTTATGGCACCCACATACTCAACTAATAATCATAGAAAACAACGAAAAAACACATGTCAAAAAATTATATAAGTTAAACAAAATATCTGAGCATAGTTAATAAAAAAACTTACAAATCAAATTTATATCTAAAAAATAATTAATACAAAATAAAAATAAATGTAAACATATGTTATAAGTTTTAAATACAAAATAACAAACTAAAAAACCATTAAATTATTAAAATGAAAAAATAATATGGACTAACTAAAAAATAGCAATTAACTGCTATTTTAAAAAAAGATAAATATATTTGGTTGTTTCTTGTTGAGATTCAATTTTTTGGATGACTTGACAAAAGGATTTGCCCATTGTTGGTTGTAAATACCGATAGGCCATGTCATATTATCGGTCGATCCTTTCCATAAAATCTTAAAATCTAATCAAATCCCTAAGTTACCGAGCGGTTTCTTGAGGAATTGTCCGTTTTATCGGTTTCCGAGTGGTTTTTAGCGAAAACGGCAATTAATGTGAAAACCCGATGTTTTTATGGGCCCTCCGGCTGGTTGGTAGGCGCCTTGCCACAAGGGGAGATGTACTAGGTTCTCCCTGGGCCGGAACGTAGTGGCAGTCAATTCCAGTGCTCCACAGGGAACGGAACAACGTGTGACATGCACCTACCAAGTGTTCGGCTCGGAATATGAAGATCTCACTCTTTATTAGGTACTGCCTCCGTTATAAAATAGTAGCCGTTTTAAACGACGATATGGTCTTCAAAATAGAACTTTTACCATAAAAAAATTTATTTATAATGCATTAAAACTTGTAGTATTATGAAAGTTCTTTTCAAAACGAATCTATCTATATGATTTTTATGTTCTCAATCTCAATAGTTTAAGAGTTTTCTATGGACAGAGTTTTGAAACTTTGACTTAAGACAAGTCTAAAACGAATACTATTTCATAACGGAGGGAGTATTGTACATAGAATAATCCTTTTTTATTTCTACTATTATGAGTTACAAGAGCTATAGTTTATACTAGATGAGAGTTTAATCCCTTTATCACAAGGTACGTATAGATATGTCCCAATCATTCAACTCATACGCTACTGAAAAATCTATTTCTTCGACGGCAAAAGCCACGCGCCAATCCATCTCCACTTACACTATATAAAAAGTATTTGTTTCAACAATATAATTGTCGACACATGCCCTAAAACCGACAGCAGCAAAAGTGTGGATAGCCGGTTGGCGATAATAAGTCATCCACAAAACATCGTTAACAAAGAGATTGCTACAATCGATGGTGCTACCACCTAGCTTTGATACCATGCGCTTGTCAGACGGATCGTTGCACTTAGAGCATCTATATTGGTGTAGCTAATCAATAGTTATAAGAAGTGGGCATATCATCTATAGCTGGCATATAGATAATCTCTCCAATAGACTAGCTATAACATTGTTTACAAGATTAAATGTGGTCCCATATGTAATAGATGATAAGTGCCTTGTAATCAGCTATAGTCTAGCTGTAAGATAGTAGCTAGCACACTCTTTTTCTCTCCTCTACATAAGCAAAAAACTGAGTTGAAAGTCTTAGGGCATCTCCAATGGTATAGACAACTATTGACTATAAGAAAGCTCCATATCATCTATAGATAGCTTGTAGACAACATCTCCAATGAATTAGCTATAGCATTGGCTATTAAATTTAAGAGTAAAAAATACACGGGCAGTCCATAAACTATTAGTCGATTCTCATCCAGATCCCCAATCTATAAAACTGCAGTTTTGGATCCCTATTCTTTTTAAGTGGGTTCGTCCCGGTCTAAAACTGTCATGTGACAGCCCTAGAGCTGACGTGGCGCTGACATGGCCGTCCACGTCACATAAATTACTTAAAAATTTAGAAAAATCTAAAAAAATTTAAAAATCATAAAAAATACGATAAATAGTATAATAATTAGAAAAATTCATAAAAAATTAGAAAAAAGTAGCACTTGAGGGCTCCCATATGCCACGATGCTAGAGGTCTTGTGCTTACAACTATATAGGGATTAAATGCTACCACACTATATTTATGTTTTTTAATATGTTTATGATTTTTTCATATGTTTATGCTTTTTTCATGATTTTTCATGGTTTTTTATTGATTTCTCATTTTTAATGATTTTTCCGTATTTTATGATTTTTCTAATATTTTCTTTATGTTTTTAATGATTTTCCTGTTTTTCCTTTTCCATTTTTATGTTTTTTAAAATAATTTTCCCACATTTTAATGATTTCTTTCATTTTTAATGATTTTTAAATGATTTCCACGTATTTTTATGTTTTTTAATGATTCCCCTTTTTAAAACTATTTCACATGACATGTCAGCTCTAGGGTTGTCGCGTGGTAGTTTTGTACCGGGATCTACTTAAAAAGATTAGGGACCCAAAACCGCAGTTTCATATATTAGGGACCTACATGAGAATCGACTAATAGTTTAGGAACCGCCCGTGTATTTTACTCTAAATTTAATATGGGCCCATGTGTAATAGATGCAATGCACCTTGTAATCCGCTATAGACGGGATATTAGTTAATAGCCAGCTTTTATCTCTCTCCTCTTCTTCTCTCCTCCACATAGGTAAAAAGATGAGGTGGTCTCCTTATAGCTAGCTGACATGGCACCATTGGAGATGCCCTAATAGCTAGCTGACATGACACCATTGGAGATGCTCTTAGCGCATCTGGATCCTAGGTTGCCTAACTACGACACATGCATGTCTAACACGGAGGAGCAAGCCAAGATTTCTTGAGTCATCTTATGTTAGTATAAATATAAGTATAGATTAGAGTGGTAGGATATTGTGATGCGGACCCTAAGCTCCTGACCATTAATTCCTATACTTGATAGCATGACTTTACATATACCAGAACCACTAATCTGCATCATCGTCGATCAACGTGAAATGATCGAAAAATCCATGTCTTTTGAACTTGAACTGTACATGTTAATTTTTTTTTTCTCCCATGGGAAGGTGTAAAACTAATATTCAAGTTATCGGCCGTCACTCGCGAACAGCCATCAGGTGCAGCTTTAACCACTTTAGAACAAACCACTTGGGTGTAGATCAGCTACTAGACTTCGTCAAAAAGGAAATGCAACCCATACGTCCTCCACGCCACAAAACAATCAGCTCAGTTTGACATTTGTGCATATTTATGCGTACAGGAGAAAAGCGCATGTCGTGCTGGACCTGCTGGTTTTAGCGTGTAAATATAACAGGTTTAGCAACTGCTGCTATTTGGTACTGAACCTATCTAGAAGGAGTGCAGTTTTTGTGCAAGCAACGAAAATCCTTGCATCATCCCCTTGCCCCAAGGTTTTGTGAATATTCTGAAAAAAAAATCCTAAAACTTTAAGCAATCAACTTCTTTTTTCCTCCCTTTTCCTTCTCTCTCTTCTGGTGGCAGGCTGCGGCCACTGCCACCCTAGACAATATGATACCTTTCCCTTGGCCCCCTTCATGCGTTGTTGGTTCGTGACGCCCCGCGCTATTGTCGCATGCATGGAGCGCCATGATCCGGTAGTGATGAGGACGACAACGCTAGGATGCGAGACCGCGCTAGCTCATTAGCTAGGTCAGAGCGGGTTACATCACCGATTAAACGGCCATTGTGTGGCAGGGTTGGATCTAGGAAAATAGGTCATTGGTCGCTAAGGTCACAACTCATAGCACTAGGTAATACCTTGTAATAAATGGATATGTTGGCATATTAAAATATTACACCAAATCTACGTAGAACATCATTGGGTCACTTAAAAACCGAGAGCTTACATGCTAGATCCACCTTTCTGCATGAGATGGAAAGAAAGAAGAGAGAGATATGTGAAGGGAGGAAGTCGATAGGAAGGCGAGGGAAACTTGAGGTTGGAGACAAGGTTGTATTAGTCCGTAGCCCGATTTAGTCGTCGGTAGAGTGGAAGTTAGGAACAAAGAGTGAGGACCGAGTGCGAATTTTTAAAAATAAAAGATTTTTTAAGAAAAAAAAAGGCAGAGGGTTGGAGCACAAATTTGTATGCACGGCTAACAATGTACAACGACCAAAACAACCCATGCAACCTCTTGTATAAGCGCGGACGGATTTTCCAACCTAGAAGACCTGGGCACTAACTCTAAGTTGGTGAGCTAGGTACGTTTGGTTCGTGGCTGGGCTAGCTGCCTCGATCTGCTTTTGAAGTGGAGGTCGCAATACCGTGTGGAGCGAGCAGGATATGCCTGGACGAACGAGACCAACGGAAGCGGCCGGAGCCAGCGCGCCCGCCGGCGATGGACTCGACCGAGCGCGCAAACGTCAAACACGGGTCCACGGTCGATGGGCGCATCTGCGATGCGCATGTGCGGGTGTGTTTTTGTGTGCGCGCGCGCGGGGTCACCGTTGCTGCCTTGCTGGGTTGGCGTTTTGATTCGGCTAATAGACCGGACTAGGGCTGCGCTAACTAAGCTGGGTGCGCGCGTTACATCGATCGAACGTATCAAACACGACGAGACGGCGGGCGGGCGTACCGACCCCGGGTAGCACAGCGCCGCGTTTTGGAGACTTCAGGGAGTTCCATGCTCATGGGTTGCTGTTCAATCGGGCCAGGAGATCTGGGTATTTCTCATATCTTGAATGTGTTTGTTGGATGTGTTTGGTTTGAGGGAATTAGAAAGTAAAAAAAGTCAGAGATGGAGGAAATAAACTCCCATGTCTGCTGGAAGGAAATAGAGAGGAGGGTAAGTAATTTATAACTAAAAGGGAGGGACAACGGATCATATGTCTGATTAAAAGTTAAAAATCGAACGTTGTTTCAATTAGTTCACATTAGGATTTAGAGCCCGCTGCAAACAGTCCACGTATGGGCCAAAACGCAGAGAAAGGGCTCCCCAGGTCTTAACAGACCTAAAGGCCCAACTGGAGCAACGACTAAGGCCATGGGCCCACTCAACCCAAAAGACTAGCCTTGTGGGAGAGGGGTGCCTCCATATTTTAAGTCTTGGTGCAAGATGTACAGGGTACAAAGGGGGCCTTTATATAGGCATGCCCAAAGGTAAATTAGTAAAAACTAATATTTGGAGGTATAACCTAATTGATTCTAAATTCATGAAAATGTTCTCCCAAAATCGCCGAAGGGCATTAAGCTCCGCGAATACCAACCAAATCAAGACAATGCTTGAATTTGAAATTAGATAATGACTTTGTAACCATGTCTGCATAATTCTCATCGGTATGTATCTTTCCCACAACAATCTTGTCTTCAGTAACAACATCGTGGATAAATTGGTACTTGATGTCAATATGCTTAGTCTTGGCATGATACAAATCATTCATGATCAAACAAATAGCACTATGGCTATCACAATAAACAGTGTTGACACGCTGTGGAAAACCAAGTTCAGAAACCAGACCTTGCAACCAAATAGCTTCTTTAACACCTTCAGTAGCTGTAACGTACTCTGCTTCAGTAGTAGAAAGAGTAACTATAGATTGTAATAAAGTTTTTCAACTCACCGCAGAACCACACAAAGAGAATAGATCGTCAGAAATAAACCTTCTCTTATCGAGATCACCAGCATAATCAGAGTCAACAAACCCAATAACATTGTTCGACTTCACCAAACTTTTATCAAACATCAAACCATAGTCAGAAGTACCTTTAAGATAACGAAGAATCCACTTAACAGCATTCCAGTGTTCCTTACCAGGATGATGCATAAATCTGCTAACCACGCTGACTGTACAGATCATAGCATCCCACAAACTCCCCCATCACACATCCCACAAGGCTAGTCTTTTGGGTTGAGTGGGCCCATGGCCTTAGTCATTGCTCCAGTTGGGCCTTTAGACCCGTTAAGACCTGGGAAGCCCTTTCTCTGCGTTTTGGTCCTTGTGTGTACGTTTGCAGCGGGCTCTAAATCCTAACCGTTCAAAAATGTTGCACCTCCCCCACTCGAAATGTTGTTTACTTTTGAACCAAAATGTTGCACCAAATCAAACGATGTTGTAGTAAGTAGAAAAAATGTTCAGTGGACAGAACTAACAAGTTGCACCAAGCAAACCCAAATGTTTAGTGGGTGGAACTAAATGTTACAACATGCAAACCTAAATGTTTAAGTGGACAGAACCAATTGTTGCACCAGGCAAACCCAAATGTATAGAATTAATCAAATGTTGCAATAGGCAAACCAAAATGTTTTGGTGGGCAGAACTGCATGTCGCACCACCAGGTCCGAATGTTGTAATAGGTAAACCAAATATTTTCAGTAGACCAGAACCAAATGTTGCAATGTGCAAACCCAAAATGTTTTAGTGCGTAGAATCGAATGTCGCAATAGACAACCCCAAATATTTCAGTGGATAGAATTGAATATTGCAACTGGTAAGCCCACATGTTTCATTAGGTCAGAACAAAATGTTGCGACATGCAAACCTAAAATGTTGCAATATGCTAAAATCAAATATTGCATGAGAACAAACGAGACGTTTCAGTATTCACATGATGATGTTTTAGACTAAATTTGGGGATCATCTTCTTCAAATATGGTGAGATTAAGCTCATCGGCCACCACACTTGAGCTACTGTACAGAAGGAGGTGGGAGGGTAGCTAGGATGAAGATGGGGAAGGAAAGAGATAGAGAAGGAAGGAGGAAGAGAGAGCAGAAGAGATGAGATAGGGAATAGAGAGGAAGAAGATGAGCGATTGGAAGAGAGGGATGGCACCAGCAGCGATGTTGATGACTGGCGAGACACCAGCATCACCGTGGCTCCCTGCTCTATTCTTCCATCGGGGAGCGACGAGATTTGGCGTTGTCAGGAGATGGATTTGGGAGACATGACAACCTGGTACATGTGAGCGTAGTAAAAAAGATAGAACAAACTGGAATGGAGAAGAAATTGAAGGCTCCATATTGTTTTTTATTCCAACATTGGAACCCACTGCAACAGGGGCGTGGAGACCCCACTGTCAGGGACATAGGGCGGAGGCGCAAGAGGCGCACCTGCTAAGGATTTCTGTGGGATACGCCAAATTCGGAGCATTTAAGTGTGACGGAACTGCTTTGGACGGAGTGGGCGAGGCTCTGACAATACGTGCTCCTCTGCCCCGACGAATGATGTCAGCTACGCTATGAACGTCCCCGTAGCCGTCTCCCTTCGTGTCAGCTACAAGGCGACTATAAAAGCACTAGGGGTAGGCCAGCTGCTCCGTCTCATCCGAGCCATCTCGCCGTGACAGGAGCGGTGACAGGGATACTGGTAGCGGTGACTAGCGCCGATGGAATGATGGCTATAGCAGGGAGACCATTAACGTGTACTGTATAGCAGGCTGTAACCCGGGCCAGCCCAGGTATATAAGGGTTGGGGGTACGTCTGTAAAGGGGGTTGGCTTTTTGGTCGGTTGGTTGAACCCTGCTTCTCCAGGGACAGTGTCGGATCTTGAGGAGCTAGCCAGTTCACGCATTGCAAAGAAGCTCGAGCAGGATTAGGGCTATTACCCGATCAGGGGACCTGAACCTGGGTAAACTCTAAGTGCCTGTTCTGTGTCAAAGGCCGTTCGCAAGAGGAGAGGGACGCTCCGATCGTGCACACCCCAACAACCGAACCACCGGATTAGGTCCCGGACAACCTGTCAGCTAAAATACGCCGACAGCAAGGGAATTCATTTTTTTTTTAGTCGAGAAGCATCCGGGCGTTCCGTTTTTCATCGGACATCCAGATAGAAGTATTCTCATAACTAAAATGAGGGGAGTTAAATTTCCTAGGGCATACCGGATAATGAACTTCGACGAATTTTTTTTTCCTTTCGTCAACTTAACTTATGTCAAACGAGACGTTTGTGAAAATAACTTCTCCTTTTTTCTTAAAAATTCTTCCCCATGGTATTTCCATCTTGCCCTCCTCTTCTCTCTCCTCTCTACAATCCGGCCATCTCCTCGCCTTCCCGGCACATCAACCATCAATCCCCACCTCATAACATTGTGACCCACAACTAGACATTGTCCTGCTCCTCAACATGACATGATTGTCGCGAGACGACCTGGCTAGGGAAGCGGTGCAATGGTCAGCACTAAATTTGGTTACACTGTCGTCTAGTTGAAGGAGGGTTAGTGCATTGGCGCCAATCACTAAAAGAAAAGAAGAAAAAGGGAACCAACTCCGTATTTAGGTTCCGACAGTGGATGTACATGGTTAGTGGTAATCCTGTGGCCATAAACCAAATGATCCGATGTGCTTGTGTTATTGGGGATTACTGTACATAGTCCGAGCCTTGCGTATGTAGGCGATTTGTACCAAACTGCATAACAAAATATTGTGTTGCCTGTGTCGTTTAGATATAGCACGACGATTAAACTCGTAGCATCATCTAACTGCACAGCTGGAACCTCCACCAACAGAATAGCACTCTTTCATTTTATGTCTTGCCCAGTTTTGTGGTACCGCGTCCGAAGACCCATTTTAAGCGTTTTGCCACGTTGAGTTTTACGGTCTGAGTCTCATTCATACGCCTTTGTTTTTTACCGTTTCCTTCCCCCAATCCGTTTCTTTTTAAAGGAAGCTTTATCGTTGAACCAGGGTGGGCGCAACGCTCTCTCGTGTGGAATGGACCGAGCAGTGAACCATCGCGATGACTGACCAAGCGTGCACCAGTGGGCTGGGCGCCGCGGAAACGCTCGCGACCGCCGTGCGAGGCGGCCTAGCTATTGGAGATCTCGTGCGGGTGGCACCACTGGTTGAGTGATTCGTGAGGAGATGTCATGTGCCCGTCGGCCTTGGAGGGCGGTGATTTGTGAGACTTGACTCGTGAATCGGGAAGCCATCTGGGCTCCTATTGAGGAGCTTACAATTTTGTATACTCTTGGATGATATACATGACTACGTGTCGTGTTTCACATGAAACATCATATGTAACATATGACATACAGCGTGAAACACTCAAGAAACACATCACATATAAAATATTTATAAAACACCGCATCAAACATCACATAAAACACATATATTGTACCAATGGTATACTGTCTATTGTTTGCATTCCTTTTTTTAAAACCATTGGGTTTAGTCACACATCGGATATTCGTGATAGGGGAGCACAACTTAAAAGCTTTGATACCAGCTTCCCTCACCCATCAGGCCAGATTAATCTGAGTTGCAAGAAGGTGATGCAAAGCATCATGAGGTGCACAATCAAGAGCAATGTTGATGGCCCCATCAACGTGGGGACAAATAGAAAATTTTGATGGCAGAGGAAATTTTAGCGTATGACAATGTGTTGTAAAAGATGTTCTTGTCCAAAACAAAGGTACATGGAAGAGGAAGGGTGAAAGCAAGGACAGACATTTATGTTGTCTATGTGATAAGGAAGGTCGCATGATAAAGAATTGTCCAAGCTTGAAGCAGATGAATGGTGCATGCTCAATGGCGGTAGCATATCAATCAGACATACTAGTCATTAGTCAACCAGGTACTTATCATGGATGTATATTAGATTCAACTTGTTGCTTTCGAATATGTTCCGCGAGGGAGATATTCGATGAAGGATCTCTACACCTTGTGAATGGAATTGTTTACTTGGTAGATTGCAAGGAGTATGCAGTTACTGAGGTGAGAACAGTTTACATTGGAGACATATGATGGAGCACGTCACACATTGACAATGATATGTTCCCAGCTTAAGGAGGAACATGATATATGTGAGGTCGCTTGAACTTGAAGGTTGTAACGTATCACTTCAAGATGGAGTCATGCAAGTTACCTGCAAAGGACGGGTAATCCTGGAAAGTACCTAGAACCAAGGAGGATACAAATTAATAGATGGAGCAACCAGTGGAAGATCTGAGAAAAATCTTGGGCAAGGGAAGGATACTGTCTCATCAACGGTACGTGCTCAGATTGCATCCGTGATTATGTGTGAAACTGCAAAGATGATTGCAAACACCAGCGGTTGCATTGACGAAGGTGCAAGCTATTGGAAGAAAGGAGACATAGTAAGACCGACCAACACCTACAGCGAGTACGTTGAGCTGCACTTATGGTTCAAAATGACTTGCTTTTTTTCCTCCACCGTAACCAATTAAGGAGTCTAATATGATCTAGGTTGTTCGTTTGAGCTCCTACTTATATTCGAATCAAAAAGGCAAATGCTTTGCCTTTTCAACTTGTTTTTATATCAAAACCAAGTCTTATAACTCTTAGAAACAAGTCAAACAAAAAAGATGAAACTTTACAAATTAACTCAAAGTGTTAGAGTTCAGCTTACAAACAAATAAAACAACAGAATTTATGTCTGTGCTTGTAAAAGGATTTCCAAGCCTTATCCACACCCTTGGTCGTTCGTTGAGATTTGTGTGCAGTCACTCCTCTTTCCCATATGGTCTTTTGCAAAAAGAAAACGTCCCTAAATTTTTTGAAACAAAGCAATATATCATTTCCATCTTCTTCCTCTCTCTTCCTCTGCTCATCCAGGCTAACATGGCCTACCTTCCGCGGCGCCACCACTGGTGACCATCGATCGGCCGGTGTGTGACCCGCTAGGCTTGCAATGGAACCGCCGCCACGCCCACAAGTGAATCGTCGTGCCGCTATCTCACGCACCAGAGTCAACCTCCACTCACTTGTCTTGCTGTCGGCGACCTCCGCCCGGTCAGCACATGACCGTGGGGCTTGTGCGCGCACCACCGCACTGGCATCAACAGAGAGCCCACAATGCCCCAAACCACCATGGTTGCGGGCTGCGGTGGTCGCCAACTGTTGCGCCGTTAGGGAGGGGTCGACTCTGCTGGGTGAGGGGAGGAAGAGCTTCTATTTCAAAATTTTTAGGGGTTTTTGCAAATAAAAAATGAGAAAGGGGGTTGACCGCTAATGAATCTGAACTCACAACCAAGGTTGTGGATAAGACCACCCTTCTACAAGGGCAACTGGGCACTGATAAACAATCAACAAATAGGAGAACCAAAAGAGAAGAGAGTGTGTTCCACAATTCCGTGATGTCTTTTTCAGCTAGATCAGATCACATTGTGATGTGTATGTTTTGTTTGCAGCCCTTGGTGACCATGTTAATGAAAAGATCATGGCCAATTCAAGGCATGACCATTCATTGCTAATATTTTAGGTGTTTGATTTGTAGCCAACAATAAAAAATATTTTTAATTTTAATTTTTAAAAGTATTAAAAATAGGTTGCTTAGGATTTTAGATAAAATTTAAAATTTATTTCATATAATTTGGACCTTGTTGTTGACACAAAAAAGTGAATTTCTGTGAACACACATGTGGAAGCGTCAATTCTATGATCGTGTCGTAACCAAAAACCAAGCGTACCAGTCAATTTGACCTGTAAATTGACAAGGAGAAAATCATCGGTAATATAGCCCTAATCGGCTTTTCAGTATAGCCAGATCAGGTTATTCGTAATCGGCATTAAACAATCCGATTACTAGATCTATCGGCTTAAAGCCTGATAGAGCAAGTGAACAGAAATAAGTACTCAAATATAAATCCTTTACTTCTTTTTGGTATTTTATATAACATTAGCAATAAACCTTTGCATCAATTTATCAGATTAAATCAAAGAGCAGATTTGAATAGATTGGTCAGGCCAAGACAGTATTCAGATCTAAATTCAGATATAAAGTAATAAACCGATCTGAAGATTCAAAGCTAATACAGGTAAACGCAATGTTAATCAGCAAACATCTACACATGCAAAATCCTAAATAGGTCATACGCAAGATCGATTGAACGAGATAGTCGCATATATCGGATTCAGGAAAAACATATGAGATACTTGACAATCGGCATTGCAAGATAAACACACATTACAGATCGATTAAATCGAGACAGTGCAATATGCGAGAACACAATAAAGATCGGTAAATCCCGAGACAGTTTAATATGCTTTGTATACACGAGATCAAGGTGATACAGCCATGCATACGGGCTACAAGGAGAGAATCGATTATCCCATCGAGATAGCTCTACCTACGAGTTGAAGCCTTTCGACAAGGTCGATCGAATTCGAAAAAGTAGTTTGTGTTTTGAGTATGATGTCCCTGTTTCTCGAGGCCTAAGGTCCTATTTATAGTATTACAAAGTCGATACCGATACGACCTATTTTACCGCGTCGCACTTCCAATTAGATCATATCTCTTCCGGTCTTGTCTCCATCGGTTTCTTCAATATGCTCTTCTTCTTTGCCGATAAAGCCCATTTCTGATTCGGCCCAGTAATTCCAACATATTTGGCCTTTTCTTAATATCCGATTTTCTGCCAAATTTGGGTGTCAACACTTGTTTAAAATTATACAATTTATTTTATACTCCATCCGTTCCAAATTGTAGTTCACTGTTGACTTTTGAATATTCTATTTGACCATTCGTCTTATTCAAAAAAAAAATGTAAATATTATTTATTTTGTTGTGATTTGTTTTATCATTAAACATACTTTAAGCATGACTTATATTTTTACATGCTTGCATTAATTTTTTGAATAAGACGAACCGTCAAATGATGTGTCCAAAAGTTAAGTAAACTACAATTTGAAACGGAGGGAGTACTATATAGACGACCCTGCGCCGCCCACGACCTCTCTACGTGCAGGCTTTGCGACGCTAGCGGCCTTGCCATCTCCCACGTCCCCGCGCCGCCCGTGCGTCGGCCACTACCTCGCTAGTTGCAGGGCCAACGCTGCCTGCCACCGCGCCACACGCTGGCCACCAGCTCGCGCGTGTTGTGAGGAAGGTGAAATCAGAGGAGAGTTGAAAGGGGTAGAAAGAGAGAGAAGTAGAGGAAGTGAGAAGGAGAACATGACATGTGGGCCTCGTGAGTTGGATTTTGTTTTATTCAATTTTATGTCTCATGTGATGACACGGTGGTAAATCATCCTATGTGAATGGCTAAGTGATGAAACCATCCTCAAAACCGTCCTAAGGGGTTATTTGCATTTTTTTTAGGTTTCACATAATATAATATATGGTTTTCATAGTTTAGGAGGTTAAATAGGCGAAGCACAAATAGTGTATATGTGTGTGGAGGAGATGTTTAATATCACCCGAAAAGAAAAATGTTCGCTGCTGACTAGTGCTTGTTGGCTTCCGTCGCTGCCGTTGGGCCCGCCTAGAACGGCGCGAAGGCACAAAGATTTCAAACCAAACAGCCCATGCCGTTGTATTCAAGATCGAGTAATTGTGAAATCTTGGTGGTCACTTTCCATCAGGAGTACCATGCTATGAATACGGCTGCACTTGTTTGCTCGCATCGACGCATCGCCAAGCGGACATACACGGAAAAAGGAAGAAGAGGATAATGGATTTTTTTTTTTTAAGAAGGGACAGGAGGATTGCCGACCTTTTTCATTTAAGCAGGAGAAAACAAAAGAAAAAGCCCGCAAGCACGGGGTACAACCACAGCGCAAAGCTGCGACCCTAGCAAAAGCTAGGACACCACCGGCCACCGCCGGGACCAAACACACGCGTAGAGAGGGAACGCAGCGCTGCCGCTGCCACCTAGGCCGAAGGCCTAACAGGATAGGGAAAAGAGAAATACAGGGGGAGGAAGAAGAACAACACAAGCCACAACAAGCCACCTCGCACGAAGACGATAACAACATGGGCCGAGAACACCAGCGACGACAACGCGGCTAACCAGAGGAAAACACCAAGCCTAGGACCAACAATCTGCAGAGACGACGCCTTCAACAAGGTAGCAACGCAACGCGCCGCCGTCGAACGGAGTTTTCACTCAGAGTGCTTCAGGAGTAGGATGGCCATCACGACGATGCCTCCAGGAAGGGGAATGACACCAAAACATAGCCATCGTCGGCCCTAGCGAGGAGCCAAGGCAAGGCTTTCGCCTGACACATCAACTCCGGAAGCCAAACTGCAGGTTGTCCAGTCTTAGGGTTACCAATGGAGCCGAGCCCCGGTCCAGGGGCAAATGTCGCTAGCAACCTCTGAGTGGAGCCGGAGGAGACACCGGAGCCACCCACCCCGGAGCCAGCCCGAACAAGCCCCCAGGGCGCCCAACGCGCCAGGAAGGAGCACCGAGTTTTTGTCGCCGAAGACCTCCGCAGCGAAGCAGGAACCACCACTGACCCACGACACAGTTTCACGAACCGAACAAGCCACCAATGCCATGGGATCGCCTTCCGCGCGAGATGACCTGGCTAGGGAAACGGTGCGATGGTCAACACTAAATTTGGTTACACTGTCGTCTAGTTGAAGGAGGGTTATTGCATTGGCGCCAATCACTAAAAGAAAAGAAGAAAAAGGGAACCAACTCCGTATTTAGGTTCCGACAGTGGATGTACATGGTCAGTGGTAAGCCTGTGGACGTAAACCAAATGATCCGATGTGCTTGTGTTATTGGGGATTAGTGTACATAGTCCGAGCCTTGCGTATGTAGGCGATTTGTACCAAACTGCATAACAAAATATTGTGTTGCCCATGTCGTTTAGATATAGCACGACGATTAAACTCGTAGCATCATCTAACTGTACAGCTAGAACCTCCACCAACAGTATAGCACTCTTTCATTTTAGGGTAAAACGCATATATGCCACTAGAGAGTCACATTTGAACAAAAATGCCATCGCAGAGATCAAAACATCTGAGATGCCATTATAGACAGCAACAATGGTCCGCCCCTAACTCCAAAAGCCAAACTGTAGGTTGTCCAGTCTCAGGGTCACTAAGGGAGCCGAGCCCTAGCCCAAGGGCAAACGTCGCTAGGAACCTCCGAGTGGAGTCGGAGGAGACACCGAAGCCACCCACCCCGGAGCCAGCCCGAACAAGCCCCTAGGACGCCCGACGCGCTAGGAAGGAGCACCGAGCTTTCGTCGCCGAAGACCTCCGCAGCGAAGCAGGACCACCACCGACCCACGCCACAATCTCACGAACCGAACAAGCCACCAACACCATGGGATCGCCTCCCGCGAGCGAGCCGGAAACACCCATCGACTGCCGAGGCTACCCAAAACCGTCGCCTCCCAAAAGAGGGAGGGAGGCGAGGGGTGCGACGAGGACGAACGCCACCCCTCCGGCAGGGAAGGGGGCCGGAAGAGGTGACGGCGAGGACAAAACGGGCGCTCTCCAACCGGACCGACGAACCACCCCCAGACGACGAAGGAAGGGACCGGGGGAGGGTCGGGAGCACACGGCCCAAGCCACTACTCTCCAAAAGAAGGTATCCTTTCAAGAAAGCCCCAGCTTGTTTTCAAAGCGCAACCATTGGTGTTTTCGTATACTTCAGTCCAGGACTCAATGCAAGTTATAAAATCATGAATTGAAAATATGGTTCATGCGCTTTTGTTGTTTGGCATGGTCAGATTGTTTAATTCCCTGCATATTTCTCAAATGGAGCTGCCTACTAGGCTACTAGCAATTACAATACACCACGTTCACGTCTCACCTGCCCTGATTTTTCTTAATCTCTCTACCCATTTGCTTTGCACCAAAATTTGCAAAAAGTGCCTAACCCTTCATTCAATTCAAGAGCCAATGGAACAAATAACAAGTGAGCCAAACCAACTTCTTCCCTTGGCCTACCAACTTTATCTTCTCTCATCCCCCATTGATGTTCCTTTGTAATATCTTAGTGATAGAACATTACAAGCGCAAGCTCGCTCTCTCTCTCTCTCTCTCCCCTCACTAAGCCAGAATATCCTGGAGAAGTTCGAAGCTTCAGAGGCCGGAGAATTGATTTTGCTGTGGTTGATGAATGACCTGAAATTCGGTTCCAGTAGGGCTGACATTCTCTGCCACCATGAAGTTCCTGTGGAAGAATGTGCATCGAGAGTGAGATGTGATGGGATACTGACGAATGATTCAGTGAGTTCAAAGTGCACTATCATTGGATAGAGAATTGAGCCTTACTCGCGAGGACGGGACACCCAAAGGGAACTGAGCGCACGGAGACGGCGGTTATACTCTCCAATGGAAAGGAAACACCGAGCTGTCTGTCGAGTCGTCAGGATCGTCCTCATGTGATGCAAGGTTTGCTGTCTCAGGTTATCTGCCTGCACATAGGAAAGTCATGCAGAAAATGATATGTTGGGTTAACTAGCTACACAACACAGATATAACTAGCACTCAAATTAAGAAGTGTAACGATAGCACAGTCACACTGCAGAATGCTAAATGGTAGAGGCATCATCTGATGAAGGAAAGATATATTTTTTTGAAACGGCATGAAGCCGGTTCAAAGAAAAAAGAAACGGCGTGAAGAAAAGATATGAAGCCAGTGTTCCTGCTGGAGACATGGGCTAGTTTGAAAAACTTCCCTATGCTGTATAGTTTGTAAATATATATAGTGTCATACCATTTCCTACAAAACAGTTTATCGATCCTAACTCTTCACAATCTTAATACTATAAAAATATTAAGTAGTTTGTTTTAAAAAAAATGAAGTCTTTGGGTGGCTACATTGCTCTGATTGTTAATAAGAAAACACTAGGGCTCTCCTCCACCAAAGTTTATCCACAAACCACGATAAAAAAATAATTTCAAAAAGAAAAAAAAATGGGTGGGGGCCTGGGAATAACTGGAGGTCTCGATCTCCTTTAATTCAGAGAGGCAACTCGGAGGAGAACCTATGGAAAGACAAGGCCACTTAATTTTTACTCCTCTAATGGAGCAGCATGATCCTACTTTTAATTTACGGCTTCTCTGAGTCATCTCCAAGTGCTGAAGTTTAGGTTGTTTGTCCTTTTCTTGACTACAGTTGATGGATTGAACCTTGCAAACTTTGCAAGAATTGGAACCATCATATATATGGTGTCCAGAGTATTTTTTTGAGCTCGTGTATTTGTTGAACTGCCAGGAAACATAGTGGGAGGATAAACATGACATGGCCAGAAATAGGAGTAGGGGACACAGAACAATTTGTAAAGAAGCCAAGAAGGTGACCGTCATTTATGTTGTCTATATATAGAAAGTTATATGTGCTTGTTTATGACAATACACTTTTTTTATGTGATAAGAAAGAACTATTACATCTCCTGGACCCAAAAAATTTCTCAAAAAAGCACCAAATGATTAGTACTACAAACAGCAATTTGTCATTGTTTATAACAGATTAATTATGCATGATGCAAAGATCTAATGATATATATAACCACATGTTTAAGCCAGTTGCTCGAATAAAGTTCTCCATACTACAGCTTAGATCATTATGTACCTTTTTGTTATCCAAAAAAGATGAGGACGTTGTGTAAGATTTTCCAAAAGGATATTCTGTAGGACCATTATTTTGATACTTGGTAACTTCTGATAAATAGTCGAAATGAAGTTTAATTTTAACATACCGATATTTATTTACTTTCAAGTCCTATAGTTTTGTCTGAAAAAAAAAACCCTGCAAATTCAAGCACTGCATTTCTCTCTGCCTTATAAAATGCTCAGCTATTTTTGCTAGGACCACTGCCGACTACAAGAATAGCAGGGAGAGCAGTTTTTCGGATGCAGGAGACCAGAAAAAACAAGAGAAAATACCGGTCCCTGAACAAATCGATCTAAGCTCTCAAACATCCAGAGGACCACCACTGTATTTTCAGGTTAATCATGCTAACAAATTCCAGGTTTTTACGGCAGGATGCGCGGACCACAAAGAAGAGGAAATGCAGACCTGACGATAAAAGCTCTCAAGGCTGTCGAGCCTGTCAAGTGCTAGGGCCATGAGCCCGGTGTAGTTGGCAACATCTGCGCCGTCGTTGAGAGGACCAGCGCCCACTGCATCGGCCAGTGTCTGGTGCAGCTGCTGAAGCCCCTGCACAAGCGCCTCCTCAGCCTGCTCCGACGATTGCTGCAGGTTGCACATCCCGACCAGCTGCTGCTCCGTCAGTGGATCGAGCTGAGGTATCAGCATCTGATAATAAAGCAAAACCGAGACAGATTCAGCAGTTAATATTGCCCTCGTAATCTTGCAGGGGCAATGCTCAAAAATAATCTTGCAGGGGGTGCCAAGAAGGAATGGTCCCTTGGTGCTAGATCTGCCGAACCTTGAGAATTTCTGAAGGCCGGAACCCGCCCATCCAAAGGAAGCACCGCTCGGCCGCCGTAGCCCACATGCCGGTCATCAGGTGGAACACGTCCGACCTCGCAAGCACGGCCCTCAGGTGGAACAGCTCGTCGTAGTGCCGCATGCATTCTTCGACGATGGCACCAAGGTTCCCGTCGAGGAGCTGGGCCTGCAGCGAGCCCTGGAGCTCAGCCAGGTACTTGCTGTCGTCGTCTAACCATCGAGCGTACTCCATGTCGAACATCACAGCGCCTGAAACGACAGCGCCAACAATTGCTTCAGCTTGACATAGCCAATGTTGTGAAGTTTGTGGTATGTGCTGGATGAGGTGCTTACCAGAACTCATATCTCCGGGCGCACTGCATCCTCCAGGAAACAGGCCCTGAAACAATTTAGGTCTTATAGCATGTGGCAAAACTATGTAAATAATATTGGAGGTTGTGAACTTGTGATCGTTGTGAGGCTTCTAGACAATCGGAACCTGCGAGCGTGCTCTCTGAACCTCTTGCTCGATTTGTTGAAGCCTAATCCGGCTTGTCTCTAACTGCTGCACATAAGCCTGCGAAAGATATAAATTCCATTTTTTCAGGAATGATTCAAGAGAAGAAAAAAACTTTTTATAGTTTCTGTTTTGCACCTTTTTTCTCAGCCTGCTTTTTCTTGCAGCTTCTCTGTTCTGAGCTAATCGCCTTTCGGTCTAGAAATTGGAACAGTACAAGTAAGAGTAGGGATCCCGTAAGAGTACATAAGCCACATATGCAGGGCCATGCAAGCAATAAATCGACGACAGATGTAACCACACCTTGGCATCTAGCAACTTTCCATCCTTTCTTGTGGATCCATGCTTCCTCTGCACCACAGCACAACAAAAAGGAACACTTGAAACAGTGTGCAATGCTAGTTATACAGTGCCAATTTTTACAGCACAGTTATACAGTACCATAACTATTCGGCCTCAAGAAAGAAAGTATATCTATGCTAAATGTCCTGTTTGGTGTCACTACTCCGGACTCCCCTTCTCCCTAGTATAACTGTTTACCTGTTTCTCCTTCCATTCCACTGTAACTATTTATAATGGCTCAACGTTAGAAGCTATTCGAATTTGGAAGAGCATCTGCTACTATTCAGGTAGTTTTTTTTATCCAATATACAGTCCAGTGAGGTTATCATGTAGCTTCTATCCTTCAGGAGGGACAGGAACAATTAGGGTGCCCCGTTCATCGCTTGGTGACCTTTTTAGCCTTGGACCAGCCTTGACCATATGATATTATCACCTACTCACCAATCGTTTCTAGAAACATGTCGTTTTGCACCGAACAACAACCGTGACATCTATGTTTAAAGACATCTGGAACTGAAGCTCACCTTCAACCAAATTTAGGCTTTTTACTAAAAGTTGCCTTTTGTAGGATAACTTCTTAGTTCTTACAGAGACAAGCTTTTTTTAGTAAAGACGGAGACAAGCTTTTAGTCAGGAAAACAGATAAGTTTTGGTTTGCACTAAAAGGTTCAACTAGAACTTCTCGAATTAATCCCATGAATAGTTGTATACGACAAAACATGGTATCACCGTTTCACTATTACCTTGTCTTGGCCTCCTGCATGTTGCTGAAAGCTTGGTGCAGTGGCTGCTGCTGCTGCTGCTGCCTCAAGTCCTTGCCTGTAGTTGTAATCATCAATGGTCACCATCAACACCTCCTGCTGCTGCCCAGAGTCGGCCCTGATGCTCACTGGGGACACCAGCTCGGCCTGTGACATTGTGTTCTGAGCTGAGCTCGAGTCAGTGGTGCTCCCTACTGACTGCGAGTTCCCCTGTGAAGTAATTAATCAAAGAAACAAGAGGAGCAGGCAGACGAAGGCAGTGAGCAGTTAATTAACCAGGAACAGCTTTTTTTGTTGTGGTCAGTAGGAAACTGTAGATGACTGTAAATGATCGAGGGAAGCAGTGCTTACACTGTATGGATGCTGTAGATGACTCATTGGCCATGAAGGGAAGATCTCCAGCGTGGGGGGCCTAGCTGCAAGATATCCTGCTGCTGCATACATACAAATGGAATTAAAGGCCTTGTCAATCATTTTCTCCCCCCAGGAGGTTGCAAAAATGTAGACAAAGAAAGAATAGAGAGTTGAAGTGTGTGGAGTTGTGGGATCACACCATTTATGCTGCCTCCTAATTTACATGTGGTCAGGGGACTCAGGCTCATGACTTCTTTTGGCAAGGCAAAAGCCAAGGTATGTTGTGCCTATCTATGTGGTGCTGTTGAGAGGGAAGCAAAGAAAGCAGCCTCTCCTAGGAGAGATCGAGGTGTAGATAGAACAAAGGGCAATCTTATACTTCGTATGCGCCTCACCTTTGATCATGCCCGGATCAACACCAGCACTGGTGCCATGGATAAGGGCTTCCTCCAACTCACCAAAGTACGCGGCAGCGGCAGGTTGCAACTCCCTGGACCAACCAGTAGCGCACAGAGCTCAGCACCAGTGGAAGCCATATGCAATATATAGCAGAGCAGATAAAAAAAACTGAACTTTTCAAGAACGGAAAGGCAATGGCTAGAGTTGGAGGGTTAGAGGTGGACAGATAAGGATGACAGCCAAAAGATGGAGCAGGAAGGTATGCAAATCACTTACAGGATCCAGCCCTTAGGCATGAAGAAACTATTTGGTTTGTGGGGAAGAGGTGTAATCCAATGAGAGGAAGGCCGGATATATATAGCAAGAGTTGGTTATAAAGATAGTTAAAAAGAGGTGAGAGGGAACCTATATTTTTAAAGCAACTGAGGGGCTTGAAAAAAAAGTCGTTGCAAAAGAACTTTAGCTGTGTTGTCTTCGTTGCATGTCCTAGTAGCTGAAAGAGAGAGAAAAAATAGCAGAGATAGACTAGAGGGTGAAGCAGCAGTACAGGAAGCAGGCAGGTGGTGCAGCAGGAGGAGCATGGCCTTGGATTCCATATGCAAGTGTTTGGCTGCGTTGTACAGCTCTATCATGATCGCTTGCCTTCCCCCAAGAACTCTCTTCACCTTGCACCATGACGATGAACAGAGCTCCACCGCAAGAGAAGGGGCACTCGTAGACTAGTGAGCTAGGTTCACATATGCATGGGTGGTACCTTGTATTCAAGTATGCTATGTTGAAGAGGATGGGAGCTAGTGAAGAGAAAGAGCATATATAAATACCGTATGGTAGGATGTTGCCTGCTTTCTTGTCTGTCTTCTCCCACACTGGCAAATCGAATCCCCCTTGGAGTTTCATCCACCACTGTACCGCAAAGAAGATCTTGTGTCCTTTTGAACATGCCCTACGAGCCTGCCTCTCTTTTCAGTTTTCACAGGCTAGAGAGAGATGAGGAGAGGTAGGGAGAGATGTGATAGGCCTTTGCCTGTCAGGATTTCTGTCTCCTACTCTACTGCTTGTAACCACCTTTCATCTCTCATTGGCTGACCTCTGGCCTCGCCTCTGAAACGGCAAGTACTCAGCAAAAGGATCATTGAAGAGAGAGAGGGGGGTGGGAGAGGGAGATGAGGAAACACACAAAACTTCTTTTTCTATGAACGACATAGGAGCTCGAGGAGTTGTTCTACGCGACCATGATCCATCCACCTTTCCATTCAATATTGCAAATGCTTAAGAGCATATTTGTGGGCAGGAAATGGGCCTTGTTTGAGATTATCCTTGACTAAGAGTTCATTTATAGGTCAGCATCACTGCCTTGTCATGCACCAAATACTAAAAGCATTTCCCTCGACTAGAAATTAAATTCTGGTGTTGCCTCGTTTCTCCCTGTTTGGAAATGCTATAGATCACTATCAGTTATGAGAATATATGGTGTGACCAAGACACCATGTTGCCTCTTAATTAACTAATTAGTGCTCAACCTTTTGGATAAAGTAGGACCTCGAGTATATATGAAAGAAAGTGAGGTGCGGTGAAGTGAGGGTGCATTTATACTCACAGGAATGCTCATGAGTCCTGTCTGTCCTGAGATCAGAGGTCGCGCAAATTTGCTGAATCCTTTGGCTGCAGAAAGGTCAGTACCCCAGTAGGCCAGTAGAGACCGTTTACAAGTAGGCCAGTAGAGACCGTTTACAAGCTTAAAGCTTTCCCCATCTTGACTCTTTTGTATTCTTGTCTAATGCACTGGAAGGAAAAATAGAGAATATTCTGAAACATAAAATGTATCTACCAAATGAAATCTTAAGGCAAAAACATAAAGAGAAATGACAAGTTCATGGCATAATCCTGAGACGTTAATTTTATGCTACTACTAATTCTTTCAAAAAACTTTATACTAAAGTAATATGCTCTTTAACCAAGAGCAGTAAAACATCTGGGCCTTGTTCCTTTCAATATTGAAAGTAGCTTAAAATTCTAAGAGTAAATTATACGGACGGTCTCTAAACTATCACTTAGTTCTTATTCAGGTCCCGATATTTCAAATTACAGTTTAGACTCTCTAAACTATTAAAGTGACACAAATCCGGTCCACCGTTGCTATGCCACCGCATGGGAGTCAACGTGGCTGATCCACCGCACAAATCCTGCCACCGTGGATAGTCCGCGTAACATTTTTATATTTTATATTTATTTTTTGAGTAAATTATACGGACGGTCCCTAAACTATCACGCAGTTCTTATGCAGCTCCCCGATCTCATCCTGTTGTAGTTTAGACTCCTCGATTTCATCCGGTTATCATCCAAATCGGGGACCTAAATGAGAATTATATGATAGTTTAGTGATCGCCCGTATAATTTACACAAAATAAATATAAATATAAATATACCACGTGGACTGTCCACGGTGGAAAGATTTGTGCGGTGGAGCAGCCACGCCGGCTCCCATGCGGTGGCGTGGCAACGGTGGACTGGATTTGGGTCACTTTAATAGTTCAGAGAGTCTAAACTGTAATTTGAAAGATCAGGGACCTGGATGAGATATGCGTGGTAGTTTAGGGTACCGCCCGTATAATTTACTCAAATTCTAAAATGAAAAAAGTTATGATCCCTTGAGAGGCCATACAGAGCTCAAAAAAAATTAAAGAAATATTTTAGGAACTCTAAAAAGAACCATTTAAAATTTTACAAAAATTGGCTTACAAAATACGCTTATGCAAAAATGACAAATTTCCAGCGTTAATTTTAAATTTTAATTAAAGCTAAAAAAAGGCTAGCCAAAGGGAAACACATGAGTTAAGATAGCCCGTAAATATTGCACAATATTCTGCACGCAAAATTCAATATAAAAGGTTAAGTGCCTTGATATCCATTTTCCATCGAGCCGGACATTTCTAGGGCACAAACATTTCCATTATCTAAAAAAACATTTATACACATAAAGTATGTTTTTTTATTTTTTGAAAGACAACATATGCAACAGTTTAAGTCATAATTTTTCGGTAACTTATTCAAGAAACTTTTTTGTATCAACCTCAAAGAGGGGGCAAAACCTCTTCCATTCCACTAAAGAGTGAAAAAGAATACATTGTAGGGGGAGATAAAGAGAGGGAAGGAAAAATAATGTGCCCCAATCGAGCGGGGGTCACCGCTATGAAGCCCCCAAACCCTCAACCGCCAACACCAAGCAAGAGAATAAACCATACACCCACTAAGATGAAGCACTACCACACGAAAATGCTTGTCCCGACTGCCAACTGCAAGGCAATGTAAGGAAAGGTCAGCCTAACCGTAGGTCGTACTGTGCAGCGGGATGCTTGATCGTTGCACAATTTTCCTCCTATGCCAACCACTCCTCAAGGCACAAGGAACAACATAGACTTCGGACACCATCACTGCACAAGAAGAAGCTTCAATTACTCTACCAAGGGGCAACACTGCAAGGGGGAGGAGATGGTGTCATCAAGACGACACTCCAACCAGTAACAGGGTAGCCAAAAAAGGTGTGGCTAGGCCTTAAGAGCGACACCTTCAGCAACGGCGTGACAACACAGTCACCACCATCGCTCAACTGGCCCGACAGGGTCCGAGGGATTGGGTCACCACTACGATGCCTCCACTGATGGAAAAAGACGCAAAAGAGCAATGACATCGTTGGCCTAGCAGGCAAGTCTTTCGCCTGGTGAAACCACACCACCATACTACACGCTAGGAGGGAGAGAGCAAGACACCACCAAGGGTGGAGGCCGAGCCGGGACGCCCATGATGGAGGAAGGGACATGCAAATGGTCTGGAGAGCAACCACCAGGAAGAGAATGGCAAGGCCGCAGTAGATCGCTAGGGAAAAGGATAGTGGTGTCACCCAAGGGAGGAGGAACAACGCCATTTCTACCGAGCGATCCCACAGGGCACCACCGCCGCAGAGGAGGGGGGCGATAACGCCATTGAAGACTCCCAAGGATGAGCAACGAATATTGCAACGGCCTGCTGGGAAGAACAAGCACCACACGTCATGAGTGGATTGGACAGCAATGCCACTTCATCTAGAGGGCTCGCAAGGCCTAGCCACCGCCTTGGCGCCTTGCTAGTTGCCACTCGAAGCCCGGTCTCGAATTGGTCGCCGCCGAGACTTGGAAACGACCAAGAAGAGCCAAGCCAACCAACCCTGCAACCACCAAACCATATTCTAAGACTTAACTCACAAGCTTTCAAGAAATTCATATAAAACTTAACAAATCTTAGACTTTCGACCAAACATCCTACATGCATAGGTAATGAAGTGGATGTGTTTATGCGCCGGTATAGCTGATCAAACCTTTCATCGGAAACATTTTTCATAAGATGGTGGGTACTACAAATATGAATGTGTACTTTGATTTGTAAATTGTAAGAAAATGGAGATATCTCTCATAGGTGAACATAAAGGAAGCTGGAGGTGAGCATTGAGGCAAGCAATTGACATTAGAAGTAAACAATACTCATCAAATTGTGGGGTTTGGACTTACTGCAAGATGAGACATGCATGTCATCAAGTATGTAAAACAAGCTAAAGGAATTAGTCATACAGAATAAATTATGAGAAATCACTGGTGGATATGGCTATAGGCTATGGGATTTGCTCCCACATTCGTGACATTAGAGCTAGTCTACACACCTCCGTATATGTTGATGATGTGGTTATCTTAATTACTCAGATAAGAACCAGATTGGCACCTTCACTCATATCCTCCAACTTTTGGGGAGCACCATGGACCTTCACACATGTTCATAAAATCAAAGTCATCCTGATTAGATGCGATAGGGTCAACATAGATCTAGTCCTTGCTAACCACTCAGTGCAGCGTGCCTCATTTCCCATTCAATACCTCAGTCTGCCACTTAATTAAGAAACTCTACTATATCCACTTCCAAAAGTTGCTCATGAAAGTCCTCTCAGCTCTGCCCACATACGCTCTCTCGGCTCTCGTTGCCCCTCACAAGGTATTGAAACATATCAACAGACTTCGTCGCTTTTGGCTGTGGAAGGAGAATAACTTTATAGATAGTGGTCGTTGTTATGTAAACTGGAGGCTACTTTGCTCCCCTAGAACAAGGAGGCCTTTGGGTCCTCAACCTACATAAATTTGCAAGGGCCCTTTGCTTTTGATGACCTACATAAATTTGAAAGGGCTTTTGGTTGCACTTGCTATGTTCTTCTTCAACCCCGTGAACCCACCAAGTTGACTGCATAGTCGGTTGAGTGTGTTTTCCTTGGATATAGTCCTAAGCATAAGGGATATTGTTGCTATGATCCTTTTGCTCGTCGTATTCGCTTTTCTGTGATGTTCCTTTTGTTGAGGATCAACCCTTCTTTCATACTTCCACCACCTCATCCTCATCCTCATCACTCATTGAGTCTCTTTTCTTTCTTTATCCTCCTCCTATGACCTCTTCTACTACAGAGCCATCCACTTCTTCCACAAAGTCTGCATTAGAAGTTCCTACTCCTAGTGATGCTCAAGATCCACTCTTGCTTGTGTCTTCCACTTTGCTTAATATCACACTTTGTCCCCCCTGCCTTTCCAATATAGTCATTGCTCACAAACTTTCAGTGTCATTCTAGTCCCTGCTCCTTCTAACAATTTGGCCAGTAACCTAGATGTCTGTGCTAATGATCCACATCTTGCATCACAATGGTATGCTTTGCGTGATCGATCTACTATTTATGCGCTTGATCTATATGGTTTTTATGTTGTTGGAGTTGTTTGAGAACCACGTAGTTATCAGGAAGCAGTGGCTATACCTGAATGGCAAATAGCTATGTCTAAGGAGCTTGCAGCCCAAGAGCACACCAAGACATGGGAGCTTGTTCCTCTCCCTTCTCAAGCATTACCTATCACTTGCAAGTGGGTTTACAAGGTGAAAACAAAATATGATGGTTTAGTGGAGCGCCATAAAGCATGTCTCATTGCTCGTGGCATTCAACAAACCCAAGGTCATGATTATGATGAGACTTTTGCTCATGTTGCTCATATGACTACAATTTAGACTTTGGTTGCAGCAGATGTTGTTCATTCTTGGATAATATATCAAATGAATGTTCAAAATGCTTTTCTTCATGGTGATGTTCATGAGGAGGTTTATATGTCGCCTCTTCCCAGTGTAGAGGCTCCGCCAAGATTTGTTCGTAGACTTCAGAGAGCTCTCTATGATTTTAACTAGGCCCCTCATGTCTGGTTTGACCGCTTTAGCTCTGTGATCTATGCTGTTGGTTTTCATTCAAGTGCTCGTGATCCTGCCTTGTTCATTCACATATCTAAGCGTGGTCGTACTCTTCTATTGCTATATGTGGATGGCATGCTAATTACAGGGGCGATACATAGTACATTCCATTTCCTTGGGATTGAGATCACCTCGACATTTGATGGTTTTTATCTCTCTCAACATCACTATCTTGAGGATCTCATTGCTCGATCAGGTCTCACTAATACTAAAACAATCACTACTCCTATGGAATTGCATCTCTAACCTCGACCCACAGATGGCACTCTTTTGGCGGATCCATCTCGATATCGTTACATTATTGGTAGTCTTGTACGTATCTCACTATCACCAGGCCAGATACAACACATGCTGCTCACATTCTCAATCAGTTTGTCAATGCTCCTACCTTAGTTAACTATGGTCACTTGCTTCGTGTATTGTGATACCTGAGGGGCACTATCTCACATTGCCTTTTCTATTCATCTTTGAGTCAGCTTCATCTTGTTGCCTATGTTGATTCCACTTGAATGAGTGATCTTGTTGATCGTCAATCCACCATTGGCTATTGTGTCTTTCTTGGCTCATGTCTCATTGCATGGAAGTCCAAGAAGCAGGCTGCAGTTTCATGTTCTAGTACTGAGTCAGAGCTTCATGCTTTGGCTACTACAACAATGGAGATTACCTGGCTTTGTCGGCTACTTGCAGATTTTGGTGTTCCTTGTGATGCTCCTACACCTCTCCTTTGTGAAAACACTGGTGCCATTCAGATAGCTAATAATCCTATGAAACATGAATTAACCAAGCATATTGGTGTTGATGCCTCTTTCACACGCTCAAATTGTCAAGACAATAAAATCCTTCTCAAGTATGTACCCTCCAAGCTTCAAACAACTGATTTCTTCACCAAGGCGCAGACTCGCGGACATCATATACTTCACTTTGTTAAACTCAATGTTGATAATCCACCTTGAGTTTGAGAAGGGTTGTTATGCATACATGTGCATGAGGCTTAGCTTTTCCTAGCCCATAGCCCATATAGCCCATGAGGCCCATATATGTATGCATATACTGTTACAGATAGAATGAAGGATGTGTGCTTGTTATTTCTGAGAAACTAAGATTTATCTTCTTCAAAATGCAGCATTCCCTAGGGGGTCGATATTAGCCCCACACATTTTTTGCTCCTTCGCGCATTCACTTTGATATGAAAAAATGGTATTTGCATCACCGACGCGGATGAAATGCGGTCTTGACCGTTGCCTCAACCGAACTGTGTGGACTGCAGCCAGGCCAGGCAGCTTACACTTCAACTGCCTTTTGAAAATGGCTTCTCTCTCTATTATAGCATCCCCAACAGCCTCTCTGTTGGGGATGCTCCATTGTTATGATCATATTGTCACCTAGCGATTTACAATAAACTGACTTCTGCAGGTAGGGCTAGTCTGTAGTCACTATTCAGCTCCAGTGTTGACTTTGAATTCAAACATACAATCTCAAGGGCATGAAGCTCCAAAAACTATTTACCTTCGGGGGGAAGCCACAGCCATGACTGAAACCTAATGCTAAGAAGTGGTTTCAGACTCTGGTAGCTCAGTTCAATGCCAGTGATCATTTTGCTCAAAAATAAGAGCGATCGTGTTATAACTTATAAGTACAAATCCAACAAACCTCAATTTTCTGCCTCCTGACACACTGCGAAGTGCTGAGTGTTGAGGCCACCATCACATCATGTGCAGCAGAGCTGAGATATGAGAGGATTGCCGATGGCTTCAACAATCATTAGGCACGTGTTCCATAGCATACATTTTATGCAATTCTACATCCTCCGAAATGGATCAATTACTTTTTTTAAAAAAAAGACACACAAGCGGCGGCTCCTCCCAGGCAACTCTCCCCCCCAGGCAACTCCCCTCCAACCCTAGCCGCCCCCGGCGGCGGCGGCGCCCGCCGCCGGCCGGCCTGCCGCCGCCGGCGGGCCACACGGCGCCCTCTCCCCCGCTGGTGACAACTCCTCAGCGGGAGAAACGAGGCCGGGGCCTTCCTCTTCCTCTCCCTCTTCGACTCGTCTCCTCGTTGATGGCTGGCAGCGGAAGATGGTGGCGTGCAGGGGCTAGCGAGCTGCGGGGGCTGCGGGCTGCAGTGGCCGGCCGCGGCGAGCGGTGGCCACGCCGCTCCCCCTCACCAATGTGCTGGCGCCGCCTTTCCAGATCTGCCGCCACTCGGGGGCTCAGCCTGCTCCTTCTGCTGCATCGGTGCCGGCGCCGCGCCGCCCTTCCTTGGCGCTTCCCCTCCTTGGCAGTGACGCCCGGCGCTCCCCCGTTTCCCGTCATGGCATCCTCCTTGTGCAACCAGATCTGGAGGCTCCCCCTCATTCTGGCGGCACAGTGGGGGCGACTTCGGCGACGGCGGTGTTCTTGAGGCTTCCTGGCGTGGAGACGGCATGCTCCAAAGGTGGCTTCGGCCCCGCCTGCCTGAGCGGTAGGCAGAGAGGCTTGGGGTCGCCCCCATCCCCTCCCCCCTTCCCCTGCTTGCTCCTTGGTGCTGGCGTCTTGGTGGCCTAACCCACAGGCGGTTGGTCGTTGCTGTGGTGGCCGGTTCCAATGGTGGTGTGCAGTTCAGTTCGGTGCATCGGTACCCGGTTTGGTGTGGCGTCGTGGTAGGAGCAGCAGGTCAGCGCACGTCGACGGCTTTGTAAGCCGGGTTGCTGCGGTGCTTGTGCTTGCAGGCCGTTTGGTGGTGGTAATCCTCGCATCTTGTGCACGTCGAGGGAAGCGTCCGTTCTTCTTCTTGATGGTTGTGTTGAAGCGTCACTATCGGCCCCTCCTCCTCGCGGCGGCGGTGTCCGTTCTTCAGCTCGGCAGGCTTCAACGGTGAGGCCGCACCTTGACTCCTGTGTCTCTTGCATCCGGCTTGTGGTCTCCTTGTGCGGCTTGCGGAGGTGTAGGTGCTCCGGGTGAAAGCTCTGCCTAGCTTTTGCTTGGGCCAACGTTGTCGGCACCCTCGGGTGTTGTTGCCCTCCTTGGAGGCTTCGTTGTGGAGTTTCTTGCCTTTCGAAAGTTATGGTGAAAACCCAGGTCTGGACAGGAGATGGCGGCGACCGTGTCGTCTCTACCTTGTTGAAGGCATCGGCCAATAGGCCTTTCGCATTGCAGCTTGGCTACTTCCGGGACGTGCTTCATACTTGGTGGTGGCGGCCTTCTTCGCCAAGCCCTGTGAGCTTGCTTTGCGACTGCATGTGTGGGTCGCTGGTGTTGCTATTCGAGCATCCCTTGCGGTGGTGGCGGGCGGCATCCCTCTCCTTTTGCCCCCTCCGCGCATCCCGTCTGGTGGTGATAGCTAGCAACCTTGGGGACATTTGCTTGCTCCGTGTTGTAGGTTTGTGATGTGCCTAGGTTTTGGCCATGCATCCCTCGTGGCGAAGTCGGTTTTGGCTCATGCACTCTTGGGTGTTATGGGCTGGTGTGCTCAGGCTTTGCTTGATTGTTCGGCGTCGTGTGGCGACCCCCGCTTGGTCAGGTCGCGTTGTTCCCCTCTCCCTTCTCCTTCTCTTTCTCTCTCCCCCTTTTCTCCTTGTAATTGTTGTATTTTCTCTCTTTGTTGAATGAAATGGCAGAGATCCTGCCCTTTGTGTTAAAAAAGAAAGACACGGTCAGCCGTCAAGCACCAAAACAAATGCAAAGTTGAAAACCCTTACCAAATCCTCACGGATTGTTGATACGGTAGAATTCATGTATCACCCGAATCCGATGACCGATGATCCAAGATTTGAATAACCCGGTCTCCATCCTTCCCTGCTAATCACATTCAACGAGATAATTCAGAAATATCGCACATTATAGCAATCTACGAAACCAACACTAACAATGTGATTTCCACAGTACAACAGGGCCCAACGGGAATTTCCTTGCTTCAGCAATCAGCAACATTTTTGAAACATCCATTCGTGGACAATGCGAGCTCATCCCCAAACCCAGCATCCCTGGTTTTTTTTGTCTTAACATTTCGAAACTAAAAAGCGGAAATGTAGAAGGCGAAAACTGGAGGAAATCCATGATGATTGAGGAACTAGAGCAATGAGAAATTGAGCAGCACTGGCTATCAAGTTTCCACCAAGCCCGTCCGGGTGGGGGTTGTACTGTACCTGCCCGTCCGGGTGATCGCGCGCGATCGAGGGTTGAAGAGAGAACACGAGCAGAGCATTCGGGTGCGGCGAGAAGCGAGAGGTGATCGAGAGGAACACAGATTCGTGGAGTTCGATTCTGACTGGGGTGCGGGCGCGGCAGTGGCCGGGGGGCGGTGGCGCGTGGTTTCGTGGGGGACGCAGGATGCGGGCTGCGGCGAGCCGCGAACCGGCGACGCGGGGGAGAAGAGAACCGATGCCATGTGGGTCAGAGTAAGTGGGCCACTTTTGGGAAAATTGGGGCAGCGAACGCAGGATGGTGGCTGCGGCCGCGGCCGCGCGGTCTGCCTTCCGGTTATTTGGGCTTGTTTTTCATGAGCTATATTATTGGGCCAGACTAAGCCACTCTTGGGGGCTCAAGTGGGATAGGAAGTCCATTTCATCCCCTATCACTATTGTCAAAGTTAGGTTTTATCCTTCAACTTCAAAATAGGGCAACCAACCTCGTTAGCATGCACACAAGTTTCAAAGTTTCCACCAAGCCATTAGAAAATTGCAAACAAATAAAAACACACAAAAAAACACCCAGAAAATCGCCACGGCGGGGTTGTATACATTTGTATGAAAGGGGAGAAGTGCAAATGAGCAATATTTATAAGATATTATAACAATACGTTTGTATGGATGGTCGGATTGGGGGCGACGTGGCGTCCTAGCCAGAACGGACGGGCGAGATTTTGCCGATGCTGTGGACTCTCGTGGATCCGGACGGGCGAGATTTTGCCACCATAATGACAACTTATGTAGGATAGATATATTATATATGTACGCACATATGTGAGTGTCCCACATCCTAGCAATACCCCAGTTTCCACAACAAACTTGTCGTTATGGTTCACACTTAAGACATGATGCACTTTTAAGACATGTAGTGTTTGTGTTAAACATTCTATACGTATTTGTATTAATTTTAGAAAATATAAATTTATTACTTTTTTGTTTTGAGTTAATTTTTAATAGTTTTGTCAACCGTTAATAGACTAATAATTGAGATTAATTTCTGTCACATGAATTTATACTTTTGTAAGCCTAAAATTGAACAGCGTAAAAAAAGTGTAATTTTAGTGCAAATAAAGTAAAATTTTCCTATTTGACTACATGTTTATGCTTCTGCTTGCTGCATCCTTGTTAACGGTTTGTCGAGTGGCGGCAGCGAAGGACGCGTCGATGACAGCGTGGATGAGCCTTTCGATGGTTTTCTTGGCTGATCAACGTTGAGGCGAAGTCATTTGATTAGCACGAGTTAGTAGTAAGCATAAGGATTGACTTAAGGAATATGAGTTTTGTTGTATGAAAACGTGTATAACCTTGGCTATCATTTTTACTATATGCACGGATCCGCTGCTATCGTGCGGCTAGAGCGTCGGCCAAAATGCTGATTTCAGTTGACTGATAGGTAATCGCCTAGGTCCTTTTTAAACGTGATTTTGTTTTCATTTTAAACGTGATCCAGTTTTCAACCGTGTTTTCTTTACCGCATTGCCTGGGCTTCGTTGAATAAAAGAACAATTATTTGTCACAGCTCTGCAAACCTTCATGTCACGTGGTTTTATTAGATTCAAAGCGTATATATTCAAAAGGGAAAAGAAGAAGGGGTGAAAGAAACAAAAGTTACTAAAGATTAAAGAGAGCTTAGAACGACCGTCCCCACGGAGCAGGGTGAGCCGGCGAACTCGCCACTCGCCGGTTGCAACACCGCCCCAAGGTTTAACAAACAGAACGAACCCCAAATCCCCAACCCCAAGGGCCCCGGTGCTCCTGCTCCTGGTCCTGCTCCGGCCTCCGCGAGAGCCGCGCCCACGCACCTCGCCTCCCCGCTCTCCTTGCCGCCGCCTCTGAGCTCTTCTCAGCCTATGCCTCGCGTTGTGCTGGAGCAGCTACCGTCGCCAAAACCCTTGCAAGAAGAAACCCTTGGCCGTTGCCACCCCAGCCCCAAGGGATGGAGATCTAGCAGGTAATCTCGCGGTGCATTTCGGCTGTATTATTTGTGCTGATTTTACATCTGGCGAGATTTCCTTTGTCTAATGGCAACGGAACCCGCTTTCCAGGGCTTTGGCTGGTTTGGACTTTTGAGGTGTGAGGTCTTCAGCGAGTAGTTCCCGTGCGCATTGGACTGGATTCCACATTCACAAGTGCTCGCCGTCTCTCTGGTCAGGACAGGATGTCTACGCAGCTAGTGTTTAACACAGCTTCAAATGGCAGATGTCCAGTAGGAATTTCATTGAACTACTCGAGGAAAACAGTTATCGGTGCCAATTCAGCATATTTCCAGAGAAAGAATTGGTCTTTCGGCAGTTTTTCTCATCCTAGTCGATTGGAATGTTCTGCAAACTCGCGTCGTGTTGGGCCACGCCGCAATGAGGAAACCTTGTATGATCTGCATCCTGAGATCTCGATGCTTTATGGTGAGGGGAATGGTGCAATTGCTTCCCCGAGTAAGGAGCAGGGTGTAGACAAAGTTTCTGAGCCATTGGAAGGCGCTCCTGTCGCATATCGCTATAATGAACCCAGGATTAAAGTCATTGGTGTTGGAGGTGGTGGCTCCAATGCTGTGAACAGGATGATTGCGAGCTCCATGAAGGGAGTAGAATTCTGGATTGTGAATACTGATTTTCAGGCTATGCGGATGTCACCCATTGATCCTGAAAACAAGTTACAGATTGGCCAGGAACTGACACGGGGTCTTGGTGCTGGTGGGAACCCTGAAATTGGCATGAATGCAGCCAAGGAAAGCCAGGAGTTGGTCGAACAGGCGGTCTCCGGTGCTGATATGGTTTTTGTCACGGTAAGCCTATGCTGCTCACATAAAATGTGCTTTTTTCTGTTCATCAATTGTTGGAGGATGGTAGTGGATGAGAATGACACTTCTTTGGCATTCATTTTAGAGAGCTAGCACATATAGAGAGTCACAGTATCCTAGAAAAGTATGATTTACAAGTCCATAAACCAAAATACACCATTTCTGTTATTTGATTAGCCGAATACAGTTTGCTTGGGTTTGACCCTGTAATATTGATTTGCAGGCTGGAATGGGAGGGGGGACAGGCACTGGTGGGGCACCCATTATAGCAGGCATTGCGAAATCCATGGGTATATTAACTGTTGGAATTGTGACAACCCCATTTGCATTTGAGGGAAGAAGGCGGGCCATCCAAGCTCAAGAAGGAATTGCATCCCTGAGAAGCAATGTTGATACACTGATAGTAATCCCCAATGACAAGTTGCTGACAGCCGTTTCTCCAAATACTCCTGTGACAGAAGCTTTTAATTTGGCAGATGATATTCTTCGGCAAGGCGTTCGTGGGATCTCAGATATCATCACTGTAAGAGAAAATTCAAGACCTTATGTTAGCTATTTTTCATTTATTGAAAACGATTCGAACAATGGTATGTTGAAATCCCAGATATCATCACTGTAAGAGAATATTCAAAATCTTATGTTAGCTATTTTTCATTTGCCGAAAAAGATTTCAGACAAGGGGTGTGTGTGACTTTTTTTTTAAGACACTGCTTGGTTTACACTTTACACAATCATGCACATATTGATCAACATACCCTCTGGCCTCTTGAATCTTGAATTATTTAATATGAATTAAACTATACTACTGATCTTTTCCTTCTCATTCACCATGTTGTGGGTTCCATTTATTCCACTGTTTTCTTCTTTCTTGATGCACTATGTGCTTCAGTGCAAGTCAACATATTTACACTCGTCTAAATATACCCAAAAACCACAACATTATTATCTTAATTTGGATCACCATTGCTATGCAGAGATTATAATGCTATTGTTGATGTTGATTGATTTACTTTTGATTCCTTGAATCCTTCTAGTAATCCTTCTTGTACATTCATTGTCGTTGGTTATCTGTTTGGCTGTTTTCCATGCCATTTGCAACATCAAGCCATGAGTCCAAACTCCATAAGTTCAAAAAAGCCTATGCCTTTCATAATATATGTGAATTTGTGATTTATGCAGCTAAAAAAGGTGATTGGCTGCTATCTTTTCTTATGCTTGCAGGTTCCAGGTTTAGTCAACGTTGACTTTGCTGATGTTCGATCAGTCATGTCTGATGCAGGTTCATCCTTGATGGGCATCGGAACAGGAACAGGTTAAATTTCAGAATACCAATTTATTTGACATCAGATAGCTCGATGCATGTTCACACTTCCTTGCATTCATATAATGCTTGTTATGAAATTCTCAAGCATATAAATAAGTGGAACATAGTTTGTTGAATCTCTTGTGTTATTACTTCATTTTCTCTATTGTATTCTCAAATTGATTTAACTAACCACGAGTTCTATTTTTATTATGTGTATGGTACTTCTAAAGGTGTATTATAGGGGTTTTCATGGGTAGGTTTACACGGTTTAGGGTGGGTTACACAGGTTAATTATAGTATGGGTAATTGAATGCAGGTGGGTTGGGTTGGATGGGTTCACTGGGTTGCATCCTTCAGATGAAACTGATAAATTACTTAATCGTTGTGCACACGGCGATCTCATCATAGATTCATAGCTTCCTACTTCAAGTGCTGGTACCACTCCACACATCTGCAGCATCCGCCTCGGCTTCTCACCGTGGGATGCTAGTGCAAGGATCTTGCGGCAGCACTCCCATGTATCATCAGGGATGCTTCTAAGCTTGTCAGGGTTACCTTTGGCAAACAAAATTTCACGAGGAGCAGCCTCCAAGGTTGTCTATGGCTGAAGCTAATGAGAGATTAGCTTCTTTATGCTATGAGGCTGATCAAACTCAGCTTAATTGGAGATTGGATCACTGAACAAGGAGTGGCGGCGGAAATTGTGGTGATGACTGGATTTGTGGTAGATGGAGCCAGCGACACGCTGCATAGCACCTAGTTCATATTAACCTTGTGCTAAGAAAGAGAGAGACAGTAGCAATGTTTTGAAGTAGAGGAAGGCCCCAACGGAACAATGTTTTGGAGTGAATGGACCGGCGGCAAGCTCGCTTCAAGGCGGGGAAGTTCCAGCTCTCCTGCTAGATATGGCCATATGGGTGGGTTGAATGGGTTCTAACAGGGAGACCCGACCCAGATAACTTTTAGTACGTGGGTTGGGCCAGGTTAGGTGGGGTTGGTTGGGTGGTTTCTGCAACCCACGAACAGGCCCGGTGTATTAGACTGATTTCCGCTAATTCTTATACAGTTATCATGTTGGCCTGTTTGCAGGTAAGACACGAGCTAGAGATGCTGCACTTAATGCCATACAATCTCCTCTACTTGATATTGGTATTGAAAGAGCAACAGGAATTGTATGGAATATCACTGGTGGGAATGATCTAACATTGACAGAGGTATCATGCATGGTAGAGCTGCAGCTTGTAAAAATTGTTTGTGCTAGTTTAGATCATGGAGAACATAAAGAGCAAGGGCTAAGCAAACACACTTGTAGCAGCCAATTATAGCAGCTAAGGTAACTTAGAAGGCCCTAATTAATTAGATATATGCCACTGCAAATCTGCAATGTTGCAACTTCACACATGTGATATTATAAAGCCCGAAATCGCCTCCATGCCATTATAAATATGAAACTCTCACATATAGGCCATTACAGATTTTTTTAGTGCCAAAATGCCCTTGCCTTCTTCCTTCAGCATCTCCCTCCATCCTCTCTCTCACTGCCATTCATGGATTTCCACCAAGATCCCTACCCACGTTGTCAGCTACAGGCTAATCTGAGCCAAGGTCTACAACAGCTTGCTCATATCGCCTCCGTGCTCAGTCACTGCTCGCCCTTGTCTCCCAACCACCCGTGATTTACCTCCACCATGTTCCTTTACTTCCTCACAATGGGTGGTTTTGTGACACTGTCATGTCCCCTTCGGGCCAAACTGAGCCAAGTCCTAGGACCACCGCTTCACCTTGGTGCTCCTCCACCTTGTGCCCATGCTAAACCCCTACTGGATCGCTGCAAATATGACGCCAAAGCTCAGGCGCTGCCAGGCCGTTGCAAGCCACTATTGAGCAAACCGAGCATGAGGGAAGCATCTTCACACCTCCTTCCTCCTCTACCCTCCGTCACTCACTAGCTATGGTGACACTGAGGGGCAATCGGGGGAAGACAGGTGTCATGGTCGGCCGTTGCTACCAGCAGTGCCGACGTTGTCAGGCAGCTGCCCAGCCGATGACAGCAGCTGGGCAGTAGCATTAGTTGTTGGCCTTATCAATTAGTTTGTTAGCGTATCTTGTCATTTGTTAGTTATCTGCTAACTATCTGTTAGTTTATTAGAGTTTGTAAGCCATACCATCATCAAAGATGAGTTGGTCCGCAGAACTAAGGTTAAGCAGTAATGTATCAGTTTGTTGCTTCTTGTTTCCCTTTCCCCATCTTCTCTTGCGACAGCAGCTTCCTGCTGCTGCCGCAGCCACTACCACACAGCTGGCACCTTGCGGGCCTCATCCTCCTCAGCCACCACACAGCTACAGCCTAAGGACTAAGGGTCCCAGTGAACGTACCAACGGGATCTGGCCAGAGGAGAGAGGAGGAGAATGAGGCACAGGGAGTACAAGAGGCGATTGGTTGCCTGTGCCGCTTGAGCTCGGCAAAGATGGTGGCCTGTGAGAAGGAAGGAGGAAGAAAGACATGACTAAAGGGTAGAAATTGTTGTAAACTCAATGGAGAGGTGTAAAAGTCCATAATGGCATGTATATGTGTGAAGCTACAAATTTGCAGTGGCATGTATCTAATTAAACCATTCTTAATTGGGCGTCTATAACTTCAGGCTTGTGATGGGCAACTGACCATCTAAATGGAAGAACCTCGCTAAATTTTCACTACTTAAATTATGTTTGAACTGAACCCCACCGGCAATCCTTTTCTGTAGGTGAATGCAGCAGCTGAAGTAATATATGACCTTGTCGATCCTGCTGCAAATCTGATTTTTGGCTCTGTTATAGACCCCTCGTATACTGGTCAAGTAAGTAGACAAATCGCATATTTCTTTTTTTCTCTTGCGGTAGTTCTTTCCTTCTCTTTTGGTCAACATGATTTTCCTCATCAGAACTTCCTTCTAGGCTTTTCGCTTAGATTAAAGCTACTACCATGGTCATGTAAGGTTGTGAGCTATGTTTTAAAATTAAAAGGTCATTGGAACTTAACCTGGTAGACGTGTGGCACTGAACATGTCAATAACATGGTATCTCCGTTTAGGTGAGCATAACTTTAATTGCCACTGGATTCAAACGCCAAGAGGAAGGGGAAGGCCCGTTTGTGCAGGTACATCTTCTTGCTTATTGCACCGTTTGCCTACTCTCTGCTTATTTCTGTTCTGTATTCTAGAGTTCTAATTTCTAATAATTTTCATATGCTCAGGCTGGAGGTGACAGCAACCGTGGTCGCAAAAGTTGGTTTTCTTCTGCTTCCCAGGAGGAAGGTCCAAACTTGCAGATTCCGGAGTTTCTACAGAGGAAAGGACGTTCAGGGTTTCCAAGAGGCTGAAAACTCCAATGATTTAGCTCAGAATTGTTCTTTCTTTTTTGAAGCCAAACCCCTTCTCTTCTGATGACCTCATAAGTCTTCATTTCTAGTAGGTTGTAGTCCAGTGTCTCAACTCTCAACTCAACTCCTTTGTTACTTCATTGTCGTTCTCTTGTGTTCAGTTTTTTAGGTGATAAAGATAAGCATTAGAGCAGGTTTGAAGTTTTGAACCAAAAAAGACGAGAGTAAATGCTATATCTCCTTTATAATGTACCGTCCGGTCTGGCGTTGAAACAATTCAAATCCTGATCCATTGCAGTAGATCACTGAGGAAAAAAAGAGGATTGCGCAACATATTACTGTGTTTGGTGTTCATGTCCTTCTCTCTTAAAATTTTGGTTAACATGACGATAGATTCATAAAAAACATGAAGTTTTTTTAGAATACACATTGTTCTACCGGATGCGAAAACACATTGTTTTAGATTTTAGAATACACGTAGTTAATTTTTTTTGGCAACTGATTTTTTTTTTTGAAAAATATAGGTTATACGCATCAACAAGATATGTTTAGATACTATCATCGGAGCTTTTGTCTTCTTTCGAGGCAAAACGACTTCTACAATACAATAATTTTTTTTGATTTTGTGTACAATTAGAGGTGAAAGTTATTTCAGAAATAGCTACCTATTCTATGTTGCAGCCAGCCAACCAGCCAAACAAATGACGCATAATTATTTCAGAAAGCATAAACTCCCTCCGGTTTACAGTTTTCTTCAAACATAACGTTTTAAATATTGACCGGTCTTCGAAATACAACTTTAATCACTAATTACTAATGCTATTTATTTATAAAATATGCAAAAATAATAGTAATATGAGAGTTTCTCAAGATGAACCTTTTTTTTTTAAAAGGGAATGACATGAGAGATGCTGTCCATTCAATTGAAAGAAAAAGAATGGTGCGATGCACCAAGTTACAACGCAGTAAGACTGCTGCGCACCCCGGCCCAAAGGCCGCACACCCACCCACAAGGCCAAGATACCTTGCGGCGACACACACCTAGAAGGGGTAAAAGAAGGGAGAGATACAACACTGGCCACTGCCAGTCACACCACCAACACTCCCACAACAATGGACGACTCCCAAAGCTGCAGGCCTAGCGGAGAACCGAACAACGCAGGGGGACAAACACGACTCCTCCAACAAGGTTGCGACGGGAAGGACCCGCCGTCGTCACACAATCGCTGGGGCTTTCACCCAAAACAAGGAAAAGGCTACACGGTGATGTCTCCAATGAGGGAACGACAACAAGGTGATGCCACCACCGCCCCTGGAGCGGGCAGGGCTTTCGCCGAAAGCACCTTCCCCCGCCAGCGCACTATGCGGATGCCGCAGGATATCACCAAACAGGATAACCGAGCCGTCGGCTGTAGCCCTAGGACCGAAGAGCGCACACGATGCGCCACCACCTGACATGGAAGACGCCGCCCGCGCCACCAAGTTAGGCGGCAGAGGACCTAAGACTCCACCAAAGAAAGGACGCTAGCCAACATCGCTGCAGAGGGGGCCACCACGCTAGATGACCCCACGCGCGGAAGTGTTGCCGACCAACCCCGCACCTCCAGCCACACGAGCCGAACACTACCTCCTAAGTTGGAAGATGTCGTTCAGCTCCGTCAAGCACCTCAAAAGAAGGGAGGGGCATGACGGGACCAAGCTAGGAGGCCGAGCGCGCCAGTGTCGCTAAAGCCAGGGCGACGGCCAACCCCGCAACCAAGAAAGAGCCAAGCATCCATCAGAAACACATCTCTGTAGCACACTTGTTACAGCCGCTCCGACGCCAGATCCGGGCCACCTACCGACGAATCCAGCCACCCCCGGAGCGGTCCCCCCGATTGGTCCCCACCAGGATAGGCACAAGGGGAAGGGAAGAAGGAGGGAGGGAAAGGTGGTGCCGCGGCGAGCGGCCACCAGACACACACCCCTGGAGCATGCCCGCTCCGACTGCTCCAGCCAGAGTACCAAAACGGTCCCCTTGAGCGGTCTTCACCAAGATGGGCCTAGGAAGAGGGGGAAGTAGGGATGACGGCATCGAAATCCTCCAAGACGCGTGAAGGTAGGTGCACGACAGCGCCGAAGGCCTAGCCAAAGGCACCGCCAAGGAAAAGAATTAGAGAAGAGCAACGCCAGCAATGCGAGCCGCCGTCGCCATCACCGCCAACAACCCAAGTGTCCCACCATACAGCGGCCACGTAGGACCCAAGACGATAACGATGAGCAAGGCCGCCGACACTGCCCGCCGATGAGTGCTTAAGGAGGTTGCAGTGGGCGCCGTCACAGTTGCTGGGAGCTACCATATTTGGGCAACCTGTCCGCCAAGCCACCATGAGCCAACGCGCGGAGTGGTGCGCCCGCCGATGCTGCCTAGAGGCCGCTGTGGACACCATCGACGACGGCCAGATCTTGCCGCCTCACCGCCGCCAGCGCAGCTCAACGCCACGGTAGCCTTGCCACCCTCTGACGCCTGAACGACCTCCTATCCCCCGCCGACCATGGCAGCGCCAACCACGTCGGAGCGGACGACCATGCCGCTGCCCCGGCTGCTGCAGGTAGCCGACCAATGGAGGAAGGAGGCTTGCCGGCCTTTGGGACGCGGGGCCAAGTCGTCACCGGATCAAACCGCCCCGCCACCGGAATGGGCTACTCCCGCTGGATCGAGTAGCCGCGCCATCGGGACGGATCGCCCCGCCAAATCTTGCAGCAACGCCATGGAGAGGAGAGGGGAGGGGAGGATGGAAGGGAGAGGGGGCCCGCTGCCACCACCGGCTGGCGAGCTAGGGTTTGGGGTGGTTGGGGATGCCGGTGTATCGTCCTCGAGTCTCCCCAGGGAACAACGCGATGGCCTTAGGTGTCTTTCAAGACGAATATATACATACAATAATCATTGTGCCCTTATCCAAATAGTCTGAAAGATATTTATACACAAAGTTTTTAGGGTAAACTGCATCAATACCATCATTAAATGTCTTTTCCTTAGAAATAACACTACAAATACGAAATGCAAAACACGAAATATTATCTATGCCATTATGGGGTGGCTGGAGTTGGAGAAGATGGGGAGTAGCTCAGGGAGAAAGAAAAGGAGAAGAGTATGGCATGTGCGGCCTACTCGTCTGATTATTTATTGGATCATATCTTGACTCGTATTTATTGTGAATGCCTCCTAATGTCATGTTTGAAATTGAATGCACTTTGTAATAGCATAGATAATATTTTGTGTTTTGTAATAGTATTTCTGAGAGAAAGGCACTTGGCATGGATACAGTTTACCCAAGTTTTAAAATTTTGATTTCAAACATATTTAAAACATAATGTTTTCGTGGATTCTAGGGAATAATCATCTTTGATCATTGAAGCCAGTGAGGACGCGCCAAGTCTGGAAACACAATTTTAAACTAGCAGAGGGGCTCATTTGCAAAGTACACCCGTATGTGTCTGACATGAGCCACCAAACCCGAAAGAGGAAAGAGGAGGAACACACACAAAACTAGTCGAGGAAAGAGGCCAAGCGCCACCATACCAAACCAACCCGAAAATTTTCGATTTTTCCTCCCCTCGCGCTCTCTAGCGCATGCTGCGTTCTTCTTCTTCGCCGTCTTCCTCTTTCGCTTTTCTGGATTTGAACCTTCTCGGGGTGATTGGCGCCGGCGGATCGGACCCCGCTCCATGGCGGAGGGCTTCGGGCGGTGGGAGTCGGATCCGCTCTTCCCCGCCGCGGAGTGCGTGCAGGACTCTGCCGACAGGTTTGCGCTCCCTCGCTCGTCCCGATTCTTCCCCGATCCGTTGCCTGTAGAATCCTGCGCGTGGTTTGGCTCTTGAGGCTCGCGGGATTTTGCGCGCATTGTGGAGAATCCGGTGCGTGCTTCAACACGTGGTGCCGGTTCTTAAGCTCGGGAATCTTCCGCTGTAGTTTGTTGTGCTCATGTAAGTTCTGCGCGGATTGGCATTTCCTACTTCTTACCGAGAGGCTGGTCGCAAAATTGTTGTTGTAGGCGTCGGCGAGAAATTCTGGAAAAACTGCAGTTTGGTTGAGATGAAAGGCTTTCACTCCATCACGAGCTCACAAATGGCAATGATGACGTTGAGGGAAAAGATGTGTTTCCGTTGTTTGAGGCACGCCTTGCTAGAGGCATGAATCTATTAGACTATTACTGCCTCTCTGTCTGAGCACTGTCGGGCGAGTGCTTAGCAATTAGGGTAATTCTAGCAGGTCTCTTTTAGTTTATGTCTAGGTAAATAGCACAATTCAAGTTTCAATAATTGAGGTTAGTGTGAGTCTCTTGTTTGAACACAGTATACGTTTTTACTTTTTAGCAAAAGTTTTGCAATCGTGGTACAAACTACTGTATGTGTCAATCCACGTGTCCATGTGGCTATATGCTTTAAAATATAATATTTCGTGTCCATGTGGCTATATACTTTAAAACATAATATTTATACTCATGATACTTTTAATAAGGAAATACCAACTCATAAATTATGCAACTTAATAGAGTTAGAAGCTACTAAATTCACGTCCGCTTAAAAAACCTCCTTTTCTTTTTTCTTTAGATCTAAAAAAGCAAACAAATGAGGAGCAACGGTGAATTTACATTGAGATGAATGAGTACCTACCTTCTATTTAAGTCTCTACAATCACCATGGAGACAACATCCACGATGAGCGCTTGTTACTTAAGAACGTGGATTTGATTATGAAGATGAAGTATATAATTGTGTATGAAAACTGTTTCAACGGGAAAAAAACATAGTTCTTAATTGATAACCAGTATTCCCTCTAGTTCGAGGTTATAGTTTTCTATATTTTGGATTTTCTGAGAAATGATTGCAAGTGTTACAACGATAATTATAATTTTAACTCTTCTTTCTTATCCAACGAAATAGAGGGTGCATCGGAGCTTCTATTTATAAGTGAGCCTATTCTTTAGCAGGATAATTTCTTATTAAAAGTCTCTTTAAATAAATTGTAATATAGAGGATTTTCTCAGAATTCACGTCCACTATTAGTGCGAAAAAGAATTAATCCCTTCAGTCTGAGTAAATTCTCTATGTTACATTACAATCTATTAAAAAAGGACTAATAAGAAAATTATTCTGCTAAAGAATAAACTCGTCTATAAATAGAAACTTCGATGCATCCATTTTGTGGGACAAGTAAGAAAAGTTAAAGTCATATTTATTGTTGTAAAACTTGCAATCATTTCTCAGGAAATTCAAAATATTGAAAATTATAAGATTGAACCAGAAGAAATCTTAACTGTCATCTGGGAACCTATGTTTTGGCCTTCTGTCGATCCAATTTTAATACACAATTATATAATTAATCTTTATAACCAAATCCATATTCTTAAAAACAGGAAGAGGGCTCTGTTTCAAAAACTACAAACGCTCAACGTGGAGGCCGCCCACCTTGGTGACTTGAAACTTAAATAAAAGAAGGTAGTTACTCATCTATCTCATGTAAAATTATGAAGGCACTTAAGTTTTCCTACTTTTGTTGCTCCTTATTTGCTTTTTTAGATCTAATGAAGGTGTTTTATTAGCGGACGTGAAACTTATAGATTATACTTTTATTAAGTCGCATAACTCATGGAGAGCTGATACTTTCTAATCAAGAGTGTCGTGAGGATTAGTATTGTATTTTAAGGCGTGGTGTGTAGAGATATCTCATGCGTTACCTTCATGAATAATACTTGTATTGCTTCTTCTTGTTTTAGAAGAATGCTGATGTATTGTAAAGACCTGTTGTTTTATTTCTTTATGTCCCTTTATGTATGTATATATGTTAATCTTTTGTATCTTCCAGTTTCCATAAGACATTCGACATCTATAACTTGTGCAAATTCTGTACTTAGTTTCACTTAACCTTTTTTGGGTCTTCTTCGAAGTCACATATAGCTTAACACGACATTGTCTTGTTGAATCTATCCTCTTTATTTTTTAAATCCTATGGCTATGTGGTATGATTGCACGTCGAAGACCAAAATACCCTATATTTGCCTCTTTTACTTTCTTGTACCTCTCAATTGTTAAGTTTAGAGAGGGGAGAGTCTCTGCAATGGTTAGATTGTATTGAACAACCCAGCAGGGCAAATATACATAGTATAAGAGTGAACCCTAGAGATGGGAATGGACCTAACCACCCATACAATACACAAATGAATACAATAATCTTAACACCCCCTCAAATGCAAGGCATATGCAATATGACTTTGGAGGAAAATACACACACTACTAAAGGGAAGATCCAAAGTTCGAGTCTTGCGATGTCATAGAAGTGTGCAGCTCTAGGAAAATATGCCAAACTCCATAATGATCTCATCTATCCAGTGTAATCGATGACGACGAGGCATGGTTCGAAGGAGAGAGAACGCAATTCGTAGCCTTGAAGGCATCATCACAAAGGAGAACATGATGCGTTATGATAGAGGGAGGGACGCGGTGACCAAGGAGGACTAAGAAAATAGATGTTTCTTTATAGCCAGGATATGCTTAATAGGTTATTGATTCTTATATATTTGAGTTTGCTGGGCTAGGTTTATTACAAACAAGGATTTGGACAACGCAAATAATGGTGCTAGGTATTGGGTTTATGCCTCGACTAGTAACAAGGGCGGTGAGTGGTTTGTTCATTATCTGAGGTAGATGTATTTATACTCGCTTAGTTTTCCTAATCTTTCAGGGATACGATATCTGCCACCATTTGGTCTTGACTAGCCTAGAGAAATCCACCACACCTTGGTTTGGTATTAGGGAAAAGAAAGAACTTTTCAAAATCCTTTCAAGGCTAGGGGTGCGAAAGAGGGAAGAAAATACAAAATAGGATCGTTTATTTGAGAACCAAGAGGAACCATCCGAACTAGGAGTGTACGTCCATACCAAAGGTCGATAATGTATGGTATCAAACTAAGAGGTCTCGGTTTTTGGTACATCAGTTCGAATCCGTATCCTTCCATATCCGAACTAAAAAGTACGTACTGTTTGTGGAAGTGCTGAACCTCCAGGAGTTAAATACTCTGGTTTGATAGAACGTGGCAATTTTGCCTTTCTCCATCCCAGGTACATTTCTCCGCTCCATGTTGAAAGTAGGATCAAATGTGGGAAAGGAAAATGGTAGTGTGATCTCACTCTGGCAAAATCAAGCTAATTCGGGTTGCTGGCAGAAGAATGCATAGGGAGCGATTACATCAAGGATATTGTAGCCAGTGTTTTACCCTCTAGCCTTAAGTACAGCATCTACACCAAATCACCGAGAATGATTAAAGCCTCAGCTAGGGTCCGTAGAACCAACAAAGGGCCAAGGAATCGAAGAACCGTCGGTTGTCCGAGAGGACATACTCCAGCTTATGGTTTTGGGCACATTACCCATACCGCGGACAAGCAGATGTCGAGGCAGCATCCTCCCTTTCTCTAATTTCATCCTACCTGATGCATCGATTCTAAAATCTCACCTTCAACAGTTGTTAGTCTTTATTTCCTGGTCATATTGTAGCTTTAATTCTTCATTCCCTCCTTCCTCAAGAAAAGAAAGGGAAATGCTTGCTGCCAATGGAGATTCAAGAGACTTTTGCTTCTCTATAAAGTTGGTCGATCAATGGATGAATACCGCACCGAGGAACCAGACAGAGGTTCGAGATTGAAAATCTCTTCATGGGGCACTCGCATAAAAACGTTGGACTGACAGCTCTCAACGACACGGCTCTTTATCTTAATGGAGTAATGTTTATTGAATTCTAGGCTTGCATAGTTATAGAGCTTATGTGTTTTATAGAATGCTGAGTACACTCATAGGATATAATTTTGGGTTGGTGTACAGGATGGAGGGTGTCTATCGCTTGCTCTTGCACGAAAGGAAACTTGTAGAAGATGATACTTCAGCTGCAAAGCTTCATGCACCAATGCAGTATGAGAGGGATGTGATTACTAATCTCGGAACAACCAAGTGGCAGGTTCAAACAATAGAATCTTGTATTTTTCTTGTACCAATGTTTTTGGGATAAACATTTGTTTCTGTATTTCTTCTAAAGCCTTTATTCTCTTTGCACTGCCAGTTGGAACAATTTGAGAGGGAGGTGAATGCAGCTGCATTCTGCGATAAGTCAAATTCAAGGGAAAATGCGATTTTAAAATTTAGGCAATTTATCAGAGCTATATCAGAGCAGATTTCTCAGGTGGAAGAAAGTTTGAAGGGTCTTAGGACAGATTTCAGTAGAACCCTGAAATATTCATACTCAAGTGAACATGATGGCGATGGACTGGCATCTTTTCTTTCTGGTAGCAAAAAGGATAATCGTGTATATTATTCCATTGACACTGATGAAATTATTGAGCTTAAGCTCGACAATGCACGTATGGTAAATGCCTACCATTCCGCTCAGGGGCATACATCATGTGAACTTGGACCCAAACAATGTTCATGTGGAGGAAGTTCGTGTGATGGTGATCACAGTGTTAGCAATACATGTAGTTTGAGTGCTGATGATTCTGTAGATAGGAGCCATCTTTACAAAAGCAAATTGAGCAGGCAGTACCATAGTTTTATTAGAAAGTTATGGTTCACGAAGAGAGGCCATGGGAGCTTTATAAAGAGGAGGAAAGATGGAGAAGTGATGGATAATATGAGAAATGGCAATATATTACCTTCGTTCAATCTACCTACATCTGGAAGGGTGCGTTATCGTTTGCTTTATTCTGATTGTTTACATACTGCAATCTAGAAACTATTTTAGGCAGGTAGCTCTTTACTTCAAAAAATCTTTCTTAATTTCCCCTGCAGTGACCTTATGTTGTTACTCATTGCAGGCTATGTATTTTTGGCCTGAGCTTGTCAAGAGGAGGTTAAGCAGATCTGAATGTTCTAGGCATTACAATCATCCTCAAGTTTGTTTAGTAACAGCACTGCTGATTTCACTTGCTATCCTCTGTGAGTTTCTCTGTGCCATACTGCCAAGTTTCTTCATCTTTTTAAGCGTTTAAGACTGAAAAAAATGGAAAATACCCTATCTTTGGCAGTAAATAACTCGAGTTAGCAATAAGGGTCTGTTTGGATGGGAGCCCGGCGGCGCCACGCCAATCCAGGGTGCGCCGTGGCCCAGGGCGCGCCGTGGCGAGCGATGGCGAGAGATGGCGCCGAAAATGAGCGCCCTCGCCTTCTCGCCCGCGCATGTTTACTGTAGCGACGCTCGCCAATCTTCGCGCGCCCGCGCCCTGGCTCGGCGAGCAACCAAACGGCCGCCAAATTTTCATGGCGCGCCGTGGCTCGGATTGGCAGGGCGTGGTCGCCAACCAAACGCACCCTAAATACCCTATCTTTGGCAGTTTAAATACCTGAAAAAAATGGAATGGAAGTTTTGTCTAGAAGTTTTTTTTGTATTCTATTCGTATTTTGTTGGTATCCATTTGTTCCACCACAAATTCTTAGCATTGACAACTGATATGTGCTAACAGATCTGAAACTGGAAATGGAAGTGCCAAGGTCGTAAACTCTTCGACACCTTTGGCATCCACTTTTCATATGTTTATTACTACTTTATTTCGATTAAGACAATGTGGAAAATCAGCTTATATTATTTAATCAAGACAATACTGAAGATCAACCCAAAGATCTATCTTATTTACCTAGTTAATGTTGTTTTATAGTCGAGTTGTCAGTATATGATTACTAGTTTGTTAATTGTTACTGAAAACGTATCTTATGCCCGGGATCATATGTACACAAGATGCTGGCAGAAGTTTATTAACTAAATTAAACCACGATAATAATTCTAATATGATGTATCGTTCTTCACTCATATGAGCTAATTTTACACATGTTGCAGGTTTGCTGATTTTGCATGCCAGATGATTGACTTGCATATCTTATTTTGGGCCCTATTATGTATGTATCAATCGGTACATCACAGTGTCAATCAATTTGTGTCAGTTCGCCACGTTGCATTGTACCAATCAATCTGTGTTGTGATTCGTGTATGTATCATTTCCAGTAGGCCACTAATTACTTGGAAGGGCCTACATGGCCCAGATCAAACATAGGCACGGTGAAAGGAGAGAAATGATTGAATCTTCAAGCAACAACACAAGCCTTCTAATGTCCTGGTACACAAAATCGAAGACAGCCTTTATCTCTGTATGGCAGCTAGCGTGAAGCACCTTAGATCTGTGTTATCTGATTATCTCCTAGTTCGCTTTGCAATCACTTTGTACAGTCTCTCTCCTTTTTGTCTTTTATGTTTTGGGCCCTTGTTCTATTTCTTTCAAGCTCCTTCAAGGTTTCTTTAATGGTATACCCTTTTTTTCACAAAAGGTACCAAAAAGGTTGTACATTAAAGATGCCCTCATCTTGAGCTTGGTCACCATGCGATGCAGCCAGAGCCGCAGAGGAAGCTGTAATTGCTCGTCAGTGGCGTGACCCCGCATCCTTGCGTGCTGTGATTTTTTGGCTAATCCACATATTTTGTTGAAGAGTGCCACGAGTTGTCATTGTATTCGGCCATATGTTACTGGCGTAATCCAGAATTGTCAGATCGGTGAGATGATGAGCACATTTATTCATGACTGTGATTCCTGTTAATATATTCTTGAAATAGGAAGGTGTAATCCAACTGATTCACTCGGTTGTAATTTGTATGTGGCCCCCTACCTGGTTATTGAAGTTTGTTTCCTTGCATTAGATGCATGTACAAGAGGAGGAAAGCAGATCCTCTGCTTTTGAGTATAAAGGGATGGGAAATTATGTGAAGGAAACTCTAATAGTTTAGGCCCTTTATCATTGAACCCTCTACGACTCGATTTGCATCTAACATGTACAATTAGCAATGTTGGACTGTTAACCCTTTGATACATGTTTCCTACCCACGTGTGCCATTTGTTGGAATCAATTTATAGAGCAATCCATGTGTGGGAGTCAAATGCCATTTGGTGGAATCAGTTCGTAGAGAGCAATCCATGTGTGAGTACTAGTGAGACTCGAGCTAGCCGATGTGAGGGCATTTCTCATCTCTGCGCACGAGTTTGGGAAAGAGGAGGCGACATCAAAAGGAGGTGATGTCAACTGCGATGGAGCCTAGGGCTCACCGACAACGTGACAGCTAGCTCAAGGAAGGAGAAGGGATGAAAAACTTATTGTTATCTATGGATTTAATCTATTTTTATGTTTTAGATGAAAAACTTATTGTTTGTTTACTTATGGATGTTTTTAGTTCGGTTTACACTAGTTGAGTTTCTGATTTACTGGACTTATAAGAGCGCTTTTCCCTACGGCTTAAACCTGGTCTGTACCAAGATTTTAAAAAATATGGTCAATAAATCAAAATTTTCACATACGTCCCTGCTCATAATGGGGCAGGGCAGGCCCCTGCTTGCCTTTTCACCACCTCAAAATCTTGGTAGCCGACTAGCCATACAGGTCGATCTACAGCAATAAGCAACGATAACAAGAATTATAAACTACTCAAAATCTTGGTAGCTACTCAAAATCTTGGTAGTCATAGAGATCGGGGTACAACAGTAAGCAACAATAACGGGAGTGGTAAGGAAAAAACAGATCAGCTAGCCAAGTCCGTATAACCATTCCAAATCTATAGCTATAAACAACCACTAATCCTTTTTAGCTTATCCTTTTAACTTTATCTACTCCTCGGTGAACCGAATAGTCAAATGCTCTGATTCTAATGTTCTTGTTATTTCGAAGCCCCGTTACCGAAAACAAATCAATGTAGCCCATCGATATTAAAGCTACCTCAAAAATATTCGAAAGCTCAGCTCATAAACAAATAGATAACTCAAATAAAACCCATGCAATCATGATGCAAGAGGCAAGAGCACAACTCCAACCCTGCCTCCGGCTCCGACCCGTGCTTAACTGGCAACTGCGGCCTCTGAGCACGACCAAGGGACGCAGCCGCCGCGCCGAAAGCCGTCTCGGAAACACACAGAAAAATGAGCTTCGCTGCACCACCACCTCGGCCTTTCGCCCGAGCAGCCAGCCGCGGCGAGAGGCGACGCGACCCACGGCCCAAACCGAGGGAGAGGCGTCGCGGCCAGGCCGACGCGCTCGCCCACTCTCCTCCCCTATTAATCACGCGCCGCGCCCCCGTCATTCACGCCGCCCGCCTCGTCGCGATCCGTCCAGCTCCCCGTCGACGGCCGCCGCCCTCGCCGGGAACCGGAAGAGATCGCCGCCCGCCGTCCCCCGATCCAACCTCGTCGGGAGGAGCCGAGGAGGTACCAGGTACGTACGTACGCCGGCATCCGCCGATCCACCACCTTCGTATCTTCTTCCTTTGGGATCGCCGCGGCGCCGGGAGATCCTCTGTAGTCGCGTAGATCGCAGCCTCTTGCTGGCGTCTCCTGCTCCCGGCGGCGAGAGTCCTTGCGCTTGCCGGATCTGATCATTCCCGGTAGATTCTGCGTGTAGTGTCGTGGCGGTGAGCGGTGTGGGCTGTACTGTGATTCTGTAAGGCCGGATTGAGCTTCTGTTCAAAGGCTCGGAGCTTTTCTGCGAACTTCTCTGACGAGGATAATGCCCAGTTTTTGTGATCCAACTTTGAAGTTATATTCTTTGGAGGGAGCAACTCTGAAGTTTGAAGTTTGAACTGGTATACATTGGGGATCTCAAGTTGGGTTGCAAGAAGAGTGGATGGATTGCAAATTTGCAATTAACAAGCCAATTGCAAGATAATACTTGTATTTAGCTTTACCAAATGTCACCGGCATGTTTGATGTATCTGTAATCTAACATTGTCTCTTTACCAGGATCAGCAACATGTCAGCTGCCACTGCTCCAAGAGTGTGCTTTCCTAAATCTGGGGATAGTTGCCGGGCCATTGCTCCGGCGATCAAGATCCCATCTTTTATTGGTTTCACAAGGCAAATATCAAACTTGTCAAGCATAAGGATCCCCAACAAGTTCAGAGTGTCCGCAGCCGCCGTGCACAAGGTGAAGCTCATAGGCCCAGATGGGGCAGAGCACGAGTTTGATGCCCCTGAGGACACCTACATTCTCGAGGCCGCTGAAGAAGCCGGGGTGGAGCTCCCATTCTCTTGCCGCGCCGGATCATGCTCCACATGCGCGGGCAAGATGTCAACTGGAGAAGTTGATCAGTCGGAGGGTTCCTTCCTTGATGATGGTCAGATGGCTGAGGGTTACCTTCTGACATGCATTTCATATCCAAAGGCTGATTGCGTCATTCACACCCACAAGGAGGAAGAACTCTACTAGCTGGCTTGCATACGGCTCCATGGCTTATTTGCCAAATTGAAGGGTAGATTCATTGTTCTGTTAGTCTTTGTTGTCTAGCGATGGTCAGTTGGGCATCTCTTTCTGACCATCGGCTCGCTCTTTTGATGTAACAGTGCCATATGCGTTATGATAATAATTGCTGTTACATGGTTTTCACAATTTAGACAGCATTTGTTCAAATTGCATAAATTTCAGCAATGGCCCAATATGGGAAATTGAGGGCAGTGTTACACCCGTCGATTGAGTAGTAGTTTTTGTGCTGCTGATCTGTTTACGTACGGTTTCTCTAGATGTTAGATGAATGTGACAACGAAAGTTCAGAAACAAACTATTTGGACAACTAATAGCTTGTTTCCTGAAGTCTGAATATTGTTTTCAGAAACTGGGACAATTTGTGCCTTTTGCCATGTTTTTTTTTAGTTTTCAGAAACTGGGACAATTTGTGCCTTTTGCCATTTTATACCCGCAATATTGCTTGCTTGCTGTCCTCTGCACCATTTCACTGTCCTTTAGGTTAGCAATCCTCTGTGAGTTCACGTTGAACAGTTTATGTAACACGGTGGTTCAGGCTAACGTGACTCTGCACATTTTTAACTTTTTTTTATCCTAGAACAAAAGTTATGTCGTTCCATTAAAAAAGTAAATAAAAAATGGAGCAAAGCACCACGCAAAACCGGGGCGCTATGCTTAGAACACGCTGTCAATCCAATCCAGCATGAATGAGCCACTAGCCCACCACCTAGAACAAGCTACCGCCGATCCCATCCAGCTATGACAGCATGTGAGCGACTGATGTGACCATACATACTTATAAGTATGATCAACACTACAAATATGGTTGTTACAAAGATTTTTATCAGTTACTTTGTTAGCATGGTTATCGTCGATCTTGATATATATAACTACTTCATGACATTCACCGCTACATCTATACTACTTATGATGTCTACAACATTATAGTTTCATTGATTACCATTATGCGTAGGATGTACAAACCGACAAAACGTGTATTGTCCAGATATCACGTCATCGTCACAAGTTTGGCCTCCACCGTGGATGCCTCCTTTGCACGAAAACATATTCAAGAAAGAAGTCTCTCTACCTCCTTGATGTCCTCATAACCAACTACTCACATCGCTCAAGGCCAACCAAAGATCAAGGGCAATTCATCGTTCACGAGTCTAGTTCGGTCACCGGGAGCAGTCCTACTTCAAATGACTATAACTTGGTCATACGAAATCCATTTTAGATGTTTTGGTATGCATGGACAAGCCCACAACGAGAAATTTTCAATGGATCCGGTTTGAGGCCTAAATTCCATCAGAATCAATAGGAATCACGAATACAAGTGTAACATCCCAAATTTTAAAAACCAATTTGGCACGTTAATAATTTTCTAAATTTCATAATTTTAAAATCGCAAATCATTTTAATTGCATCATGGCATATTCATCATTGCATACATTGCATCTAAATTAGAAAAATAATTTAAACTCTTTAAATTTATGCCTTTGGGAAAAACTTGGTAATTTGTTTAAATTAATATTTTCTTAGAACCATTATCCCTTGCGGAGTATTTGGAAAAGAGCAAAACAATAATTCCTTAAGCAAATACCTGAGGGCATTATTTGAAACTATATTTAATAATCTTGAGAAATGAATTATATTTCCTAAGTTTGAATTGTTGTAGAAAGGATTTGTGAAAATGAAATGCTTTTGAAAACACGAAAAAAATTAACAAGGAGTTTTCCCCTCTCGGCCCAAGTCTCGGCCTGCCTCCCCATTTTCTTCTCCCTCTCCTTTCCGTTTTTCTCCCCGACTGGGCCAGAGCCGAGCCGGCCCACTCCTCTTCCCCTCTCCTCTTTTCCCCGCTCTACTGGGCCGCGAAAGCCGTCGCGCCGGTCCAGTCCGCCGCTGCCTTTCCTTGCGCAGCGAGGCGGGGCGACACCGACAGGTGGGCCCACCTTGGCAGCCGCTCGAGTTTTCCTTCTCTCTCTGGTCAGCGGGTCCCGCTTGTCAGCATCTCCTCTCTTCTCCCCGCTGTCTTCTTCCTCCTCTCCTCTCTGCTCTCTCTCGCGCCCGCCGGTCGTCGCCGCTACCCCATCCCGAGGTCGCGTGCGGCCGTTTTTCCACGCGATCTCGTCTAGATCGTATCCTCCGTACCTTCTCCTCTCTCTGCCCTCCCTTGTCTTGTCACCGGCCGGCCCGAGGCGTCGCCGGATTTGACCCCTCGCCGAGGCACCGGAGTCGCCGCCGCTCTGCGCCGTGCGACCTCCGCGTCCCCTCTTCGCGGTTCTTCTTCAACCGCCAACTACTCCCTATTGATGAGCTTTGCCGCGCCGTCTATAAAAGCCGAGCCGCCGCCCTTCTTCTTCCGCCGACGCCATTAGCGACCATCCAGAGCTCGCCGTTGATTTCGCTCCCAAATAGCACTTCCAGTAGCACTGCCACCCCCTTATCCTCGTTTCCCCTCGGTCAATTTCACCTTCTCGTTGCCGTAGCCCTCTCGGCGGCGACACCGTCTCCTTCCAGCCGCCAACCGCGCCGCCGGCCTCCTCTTCCTTGGTAATCCCCGTCGGCGACCCTTCCAATCGACTCCTCTCCTCGCTTCCTTCCTCCCGAGCCGCTCGAATCGCCGGGTAGGTCGCCGTCGCGCCGGCGCCGTCGCCGGAGCCGTCGCGGGCTCTGCCCCGAGTCGCCGACAGGCGGGACCCACCGGTCAGCCGCGCGCCCGCCTCGCCCTCGCTCGCGCTCTGCCGAGCGTGCCTCTGCTGGGCCGTGAATCGAGCCGGCCCATTTCGCTGATCCGGCCGGAAACCCAATTAACCCCTTTTAAATTTCCATTAGGCCCCTAAAATTCATAACTAATTCATTTTAATTCAGAAAAATGTCAAATAAATTTCTAAAATTCAGAAATATTCTTTATTAACTTCTGGACCTTGAAAATATATTTATGCATGCATGTAGAATTAAATCAAGTGATTAAATAACCATCTTGAGGTCATTATTTCATGTGCATTTAGAATGGCCATCATATTTCCTTTAAATGTAAATAAAATGCTTTATCAATTTCTGGACCATAGAAAAATTGTGCATATGCATGACATCCATTTTAGCATTTAATCAGATAAATAAATATAGTGAGCATGTCATCATGTCATGTGCATAAATCATATCCATGATTTTCTTCCAAATAAAGATGCATGGAAATCAAGATTTCTGCATGATTTCTAAAAACAACAAATCATGAAATATTTCTTATGTGTGTTGTATTGCTTTGCATGTGCGTGTGCGCGTTTAGAAGGACAAGGTCCCGAAGACCCGATCGTCGACGTCCCCTTCGCTTTCCCCGGATCCGATCAAGGCAAGTCCCCCTTTGATCATATTGTGAAGCCATTTTCGGTTATTTAGAAAATGTTTATTAGACTTGAAAATATGCATGCTAGTTTAAAAGATAAATGACGTATTTGCTAGAATTAGTTATTATGCCAATTAGAAAGGTAAGAAATATGGTAGGTGAAACCTAAGGCTAAAAATATGAATTGCTCTTATTTAAATTCCTTGTTGAGGTAGGATAACTGCTTAAAAATCATTTATGCGGAATGATTTAATCAAAACTCTTTCTGAGGACTATGACTCAGAAGGGCAGGATGTCACGTCCCCTGTCAGATCAGATCGATCCCTTCGATCTCGATCGCCTTCCAGACCTCGAAATTCGCGACTTCTCTGACCAGTCCACACTAAAACGGACGCCCCAGCCACAAACGACCTTTGTTTCGGACGTTCTACCACTCCACGAAAAGCAGACGCGATAAGCTTTCCAACGGATCTGGTCTCACCTCAAAACTCCTTCCGGATCAGCAGGAATCTTCGAAACAAGTTGGCGTTCAGTATATGCACGCGAATTTCGGCAACCCCGGTACGTTTCCAGTTTTCCAATTCCTTTCCTTCGCGTTGGTTTCCTTAAACCTCGTTGCCCGGATCCGCATTTAGCTCTTTATGAACCCAGGGTCGTTTCTGTACCCCTGCCTGGTTAATAAAGGGACAAATCGGCCCGGTCTTTCGCTTCCGTAGCGTTTTCCGCGTGCGAGCATGTCTTTTTATCTAGCAACGACCTGTACAGCTCCGGTTAACCGAAGCGGTGCACCACCGAGAGAGTTCTGCCCACCGTAAGCCGATTCTCATCGCAACGGACATGCACAAACGTAAGCCGATTCTCATCGCAACCGGGTACTTCTGGCGTCGGTTCCGCACCCGCCAAGGTGACACCAACGCTACACGGATCCATGCCCTGATAAGATTTCGCCTCGCACGTCTTGCCTACGGCTAAGGTCTCGATCGCCTTCCCTGGTTAGCGGTCTTAGCCACAGCGGGCTGCACTTGCCCCCACACGTTTTTTTATCCATGCTACGTTCTTCCTGGCACGGTAATCCAGAGCAATGCACCACCAACGAAGTCCTGCCCACCGTAAGCCGATTCTCATCGCAACGAGCACTCCTATCATCGGTTCCGCATTCGCCGAGGTGACACTAACGCTATCGGGGGACGTACCCGGAAAAATTATGTCTTGTGCGGATAGGTCGTTTTTAGCGTATTTTCCAAAACTCGCTTTGCTCTTCTTAGAGCTTGTTCTTACTCTCCTTTTTTTCTTACTGGCTCGTTTCTTGTTTGTCTTCTGCAGGAAGTACAGGAACGGGGAACATCAGACGCCGGTGATGGTCGCGGCGAGGTTCCATGCTTCCCCACCAAAACCAATGTCTGCATCTCTCTCTTCCCGGGTACGCTCTGCGCATGCCGGGGGACTGATTCACTTCACCCGCGTATGATTTCTTACCTTTGCCTGGCACTGACTTTCACAGTTTGGCTAAGTCAAGGTAGTGCGCCATCAACGGAATCCTGCCCACCGTAAGCCGATTCTCATCGCAACGGACACTCCAAGCGTCGGTTCTGCACTTGCCAAGACAACGCTTACACTGTCGCAAGGAACACGTCATGGGTAAAGCGTTGATTTCACACGTTCTCTTGCGGCTCTGACTGCATCTCCTCGCACCGGGTAGCTCTTCGTCCGAGGCACACGTCTAGTTCCCGCGACGAATTCCGCGCTCTGGGACTGGATGGTCTCCTACCGGGTACGTCTTTACCTGGTCGCACTTTCTGGTCCCTTTAACGAGCTCCGTGTTCGGGGAATGAATCTCTTTATCTGGTTCCTTTGACGAGCTCTACGCTCAGGGACTGGGTCACCTTCCCCCTCGTATGCATCGTTTGCTCCTAGCACACGATCTACTTCTGGGGGCACATCGCCTTCGCTCCTAAGCACGACATTCGCTCGAGAGCGCAATCCCTATTTTTTTGGACAAGCTCTAGCCCGAGAGGTGGTTCCCTCTTCGACGCAACAGAGTTGCTCGGCACTGGACGGGTTTGTTCGGTTCCGAACAAGTCTTGTTCGATTGAACCATAACCTGTTCAGACGCTTGTTGCACGTCTTTGTAGCAGCAAAATTACCTTCTTTGTGACTTGGAGTCTCAAGAGGAAGACCCCACTCTAATGAGTCCTTCCACTTGAGTCTCGGGGACTAGCTGTCAAGGATAAAATCACGGCCCATTACCATGGCCCACTCCCTGACGGTCCAATCGAACAGCCTACTAGGGCCTAACTCCCTAAAAGATTCTATCAGGCCCATGCGCATTCTGCCGAACAGTTTTCTGGTTGGTACGGTGCGTGGAGGCCTAGGCTTCCTGTTCGAGTCCGACTCGAACAAGAGTTCTGCACGGCTACGTGAAGACCCGGACGTAGGTTTTTCGGATTGGAGCAGACGTCGTGATCCCCAAGAATTAAAGTATACCTTATCTTACTCGGGATGTATTTGGCATGTATACGAGTTCGTTACGTCCTCGTAGTTAGTCTAGCCCGATTATTCTCCGGTAGGTCGGTTGTTCAACACTATATAAATCAGGCCGCTACGGTGTGCAGAGGGGACCGGAGGCCAAGATCTAGAGAATACTATTTCTTGTACACCCATAATCTCCTCGAAACCTGTTCGTCTCGTCGAGCTTTCTCTCTTGTAATCCTTTCTCATGTAAAGAAGCGCTGAATGTAGGGCTATTATCCTGTGTCTCTCTGTTACTCGTTGATTGCTGTTTACATTGCTCGGCAGGTCTTCTAGCTCCCTTTCTCAAGAACCTTAGTTGATTTGAGACCGATATCCCAACCGTCGACAACATATTTATTAAAGTATAAACTGTATAATCCGTTTTTAGATCAAAATACACACCTACTGCAGGTGATCCGAACGAGCACCAGGCCTCTTGGCCCGCTCCCGATCCCGATTCCCGAATCCCGATCCATAATTTGACCCTCCCCGACTGAGTACCCGATCCGGCCTCAGTGCCTCACCGCCGTTGACACAGCAAGGCAGCAATCCCAGGTTCCAGAGCGACCTTGGCTCGTCGTCCTAGTCGAGAGAGGGCGACGTCGTGGCTCGTGCGGGGTGGCGGCCACGGTGGCGGCACCGGCACCGGGTGGGAAAATCTTCCTGTCCTCCTCTCCCTCTCCCTCTCCTTCTCTCTTGGTCCACCTCCAGATGGCGGACCTTGGCCGGATCCGCCGGCCGCAGCGACACCGGAGGGCCGCCGAATCGAGAAGACCAAGCACACGTGGGCAGAGTAGGTGCTGCGGAGCCGACGGCGGCGGGGTTAGATCCAACCAGCGGCGGCGGCGGTGGCGGCGGAAGGGCGCATGGCTGCCAGCGGTAGGGCGGGGAGATCGCGAGGAGTGCTTTGGGATTGGTGGCGTGGGCGGCGCGGGGCGTGTGAGGCGGGGGGGGGGGGGGGGGCGGGGGCGCGGGGGGCGGCTTGTTTTTTTTTTTTTTTTTTTTTTTTTTTTTTTTTGGATAATGCTTGTGATTTCTTTTCCCAGTCAAAAGGGGCCACTGGTCTTCAGGCAAAAACCCTAGAACGGCATCATCAACAAATGCAGATAGAGCTTTAAGTGGTAGGTAGATAGATATAGAAGTTGTAGTGAGTGATATTGCATCTATAAGCCATGTGTAAGGTTTAACTGGATTCATAATTCTGCATTTTTTTTTCATTTGGAAAATCCATTCGGTAGCCCCCAAACATCATGATTTTCGGAGTGTACCACTAAAATAATTCTATTTCGTAAAATACCATCCATTTGACACCATCATGTTCATTGAAGAGCTCTGGGCATATGGATTTTTGTCAATAATGCTTACACGCATTGTTCTTACTACAAGAATTGATGGAAATGCTGCCCGCTGCTTGATTAACCTGGAGCTTGACGGATTAATGAATATGTTAAGCGCGAAGGCCAGCTCCCTTTGGTGAGATTACTATTTGGAGATTGCAAGGGATACAAATGAGATAGCCTTAGCGATTTTACTAAGATCATCAAGGCCTATAGCAAAAGGGTTTGTTTTTGTTTACTACCTAGCTAGCCCTTCCGGGCACATATGATTAGTGGTGATATATGTGTTTTCTTAATCTAATGGGAGGGAGGAGATAGTCATAGTTATTGGTCTGGACATGGTGGTATGGTACCAAATGGAACACCAATCTTTCTGAGGCATTTTACGGAACAGAATTCTTTTAGCAGTATATTCCAAATGACGTGATCTTTGGATGGTACAAAAAGATTTCCCCCCTTTTTTTCTTTCAAAGAAATGCTTTTTTTCTTCACGATGTAACTTAAGAAAAATAATAAATGATGTGGGAACCCTGCATAGACTTTTGTTGGGTATATTTGATTCTTCTATTTAATGTGTAGTAAACCATGGGGGCAATTGTGTTCTTGCCCTTGTTCTAGAGTCTAATTATGAATTTGCCCCAATTTTTCCCACATTGTGATTTTGCCCTTGATTTTTGAGAATGAAGCTACAGTTTGCCCTCACTCCGTTACAATAGTTAACGGTGTTAACTCAACTGCAAATTTAATTGTGATTTTATCCTTGATTTTCATACTTTGCGAATTTGCCCACGAGTTTGGGAAACAAAATTGTCGTTTGCCCCTAATGTTAATACTCCGTTAGTGCCAGCCAGATTAATCAATTCAAAAAATAAAAAAAATAGACTCCAGACTAAAGTATTGAAATGCCCTCATACTGTTTTTATCTAATCGGCTCAATATGAAACATGCAACGGTTGTAATCTAGACAGCGGCTAGGAGGCCTTGTTATGGCGCAGCTAAGGATTTAAGGACACAGGGTAGCCTTGATGGGCTGGTGAGAAACACATCCATCTTTGCATGCGGCATTGCCGTTCGGTGTGTCGGTGGCCATAGTGTAGATCTTGATATCCGAGCATTCAATGATCCTTCCATATGTCATCAAATTCAATATAATTTCTACCAAAATATTGTCAGAATACGGTTTTCAATATTTGAGTTGAAATAGGGGTAAAAACACAAAGTACTAATAAAATTAGGGGCAAATTTGTAAGGGTATAGATGTCTTTTTACAGCTGAGTTTAACACCGTTAACTACTGTAAACGGAATGAGGGCAAATTAAAGCTTTGTTTTTAAAAATCAAGGGCAAATTCACAAAGTGAAAAAAGTAAGGGTAAATCCACAATTGGACTCTAAAACAGGGGCAAGAACACAATTGTTCCTAAACCATGTGTAGATCTGTACCCCGATGGCCTATAAGGCTATAACAACACATTGACAGTATCGTAACATCCTTTTTCCATTCATAGGCAGTAAGCTCATGTGGCCTCTCAAAACCCAAAGCAGATATCTCATGTATTATAAATATGGTTTTGGAACTATTTTAGTCTACATGTCACAAAATGATACTCTGCAATGAGCTGTTTTGACCATCAGTGCAACTTTTTCGTGATTGTATGCTCCTAGTTTGTCTTTAAAATTTTGAGTACGATTCCTTCATGGTAACTAACTGTCCATCTGTCCCTTGAAAAGAATGATAGAACACCGGTAACCATAAATAAGAGCTTTCTCGATCTTACCTGTGGAGTATGGACTGTTTTTTGCTGGGTCACTCACCTTTTCCTCAAACAAAATAAAAAGGGTTAAGCTCACAGCTGTTGCCCATTTGGTTTTCAGTTATTTTTGTATTTTTCTAAGCCGCTCTCACTAATGCACAGTATGTACTTTGTAACTGCATTACTGTTTTAAACATCAGCCATCAGGCAAGGCAACATGGTTGCCTAGTTAATTATGATTTATTCCCTACTAAATTTTAGTCAACTGGATATGTTTATATTTTGTCTTTAATTTCTGTTGAAAAGTTTAGGATATGAAGCAACTTGGATCTATTCTTTTTCTTTAGTACGCACAATAAATAATAATGCTGTGTTTTATTGGAGAAACTTATATGTATTATGGGTTGGCATCTGACAGGTCGTCTTCATGTTTGCTCCCGAGACATTGTGACTTCTCTCTTATAACTTATAACTGATTTAGTGTATTCTTCATTCAAGATGTGGAGTTTTGCATCAAATGCCATAGCTGGAAGCTTAAGGAAAAAGATGCAGCCTGCAAAATGCAGTGTATCTAATCATGATTGCTCCGATGATGATGCTTCTTCTTGTGCAAGTAGAGAGGAAGGCCTTGAATGCCCAATATGTTGGGAATCTTTCAACCTTGTGGAGAATGTTCCCTATATATTTTGGTGTGGTCACACAATGTGCAAGAACTGTATCTTGGGTCTTCAATGGGCTGTCGTCAAATTCCCTACTCTTCCTATCCAGATGCCTCTCTTCATCTCATGTCCTTGGTGCAACCTGGTATCTTTTCGACTGGTGTACAAGGGCAACCTCAAGTTCCCACGGAAAAACTACTTTCTGCTCTGGATGGTTGAGAGCTTGAATGGCGATAGAGCAAAGTTCCATTCCTCTAGTCATGAAGAGCGTCATTCTGTATGTCCCTCGACTAATGGCCCAATTTCCAGTCGACACCACCGAAGAACCGTTGCACGGGCTGAAAGCTCCGGTGCAAGAGATGGGAGTGTTTTTGGCAACATTTTCAATGCTGATAACATCAGTGCATCTTTCCGAAAGCTGATGATGTCGTTCATTCAATTGACAGCCAAGTTCCCACTTGTGATTATCTTCCTTCTGATAGTTCTATATGCTGTTCCCGCAAGTGCTGCAGTTCTAGTGCTCTATGTCCTTGTTACAGTTTTGTTTGCTTTGCCATCCTTTTTGATCCTCTACTTTGCCTACCCCAGTTTGGATTGGCTTGTCAGAGAGATCTTCAATTGAGTCATGCTGTTCTCAATTTCATTTCAGTTTGTAACTTGCTGATGCAAAACTTCCATGTGCACCCATGAGCTGTGTATAGGTCGTACAATTTGATTATCCTGTTTTTCTTCTGTTAAGAGTATCAGGGACAGTTATTTATCTGATAAAATTGTAATTATTACATTATTGAAAAAAGGAATCACCCTCAGATTGTAATTTGCTGTTGCTTCTGCCCAAAATTTCTGTGGTTTAATGTTATATTGCAACGTCTGACCAGTTTGTAATCAATCTATTTGAAACTTTACACAATTGCACTACATTCTGGTGCTTTATATATAGTATTATGCGTACAGTCACACTTAACAAAAGCTTAAACATCTAAAAATCTCACCTAGAGTCATGCCCTTTTTTTTAATTTTTTTTTGGCAAATTCTGACCAAATTAAAACTGGATGACGTATACTCCGTGTTGTTGATGCACAGGGCATTGTTGTTATGAATGGACCCGGTTCACCAAATGCGCGATCAAGGGTAGGCATGGGTTGCATGATCATCGATGCACATTGCTACATATGGATCGACGGGCCTGGTCGTTCTCCCACCGCAGGACCGTGCGATTCTTCTTTGTCAGAAAGATTGCATCTCAAATTAGAAGGTGCTGCCATGCCGTGATGATCATTGAGCTGCTTAGCTGTTCCTTTCGGGGGGGGAGCTAGAGAGGACGGATGATGGAGGTAAAAGGGAATAGGTATGACATGGTTCGTCGTCGATAGAATTTGGACTTAAACAACACTCATTAGAATTTGGACCTAAACAACACTCATTAAGGATGCACTTTTCAATTTTGAGAGTTCGTGGGTCTGGATGACATCGCGCAAAAAGTTTGAAGACCGTCCACGCATTTCGCTCAAAGAAAAATGTTTCACTGAAAAGGTAAATGATCACTGGCTTAAACCTATGCCGTGAAGACCGAGCCCTTGAAATTAGTATTTGCTTTGTCGGAATTGTTCACCATGCAAAATGGTTAGCCCCATTTGAAAATAGCTGAGCCCCACGTGAGTCCAGCTCCAAAACCAGATGCCGCAATAACATCACCAGTTTTCACCTTGCCACCACGAACAGCCTCATCTAATGCTAATGGAATTGATGCTGCACTGGTGTTGCCATAATTAGCGAGATTTGATATAACTTTGTCAGATGGGATAGCTAACCGGATGGCAACCGCATCAATAATCCGCTGGTTAGCCTGCAAGCGGAGGGTCAATTATATCGATGCTTCAGGTCAAAGTATTTCATCGAATATGATACTCACTTGATGCAGCAACAGCCAATCGATACTGGAAACAGTTAGACCGGCACGCTCTAGTGCTTTTTCAATGGACTGTGGAACACGGTTCACAGCAAAGCGAAAAACCTCCTTTCCGTTCATTTCAATGCACGAGAAGGTCCCCTTCTTTGGTGGGAAGCTAGGGACACCATTGGCCTTGGACAATATGGAATCCATGTTTGACGCCACACAGTTTAGGTGCCTATATAGGTAAACAGACAACTTCAGGAAGTAATACACTGCTCCCTCCGTTCCAAATTATAGTTCATTGTTGATTTTTTGACATGTCTTTTGACCATTCATTTTATTTTTAAAAAATAGTGTAAACATGCAAAAATATAAGTCATGCTTAAAATAAATTTAATGATAAAACAAATAGCAACAAAATAAATAATATTTACATATTTTTTTTGAATAGGACGAATGGTCAAAAGGAATATCTAAAAGTCAACAGTGAACTGTAATTTGGAACGAATGGAGTAGAAATAAAATCTCAATACAATTTTGAAAAGAAGACGCACTTTTGCCCATTGCCATCGCTTTGAGTGCAATGTCCTAGCAAACAATTTTCATCAGCGCTGCATGCCTGTAATATTGTTGTCAATTAAGATGTACTCCATACTCAACAACTTGGGACAATATTTTGTAAACCATAAACCACAATGCATGACCACCCAACAATACACGCTTGCAAGACCATAAAAGCTTCCTTCCTTCCTTCCCCATCCCCTCCTTCCTCCTCCCTCCCTCTACCCCTTTCTCTCTCCCAAATCTGGGTTGCGAGGTTCTGCTTGGCGCGTTGGCGGCGACAGCACGCGCGTGCTGCGGCGTGGTTCGATGTGGATGCGAGCGTTGGCCAGCAGCGGGAGTGGCTGTGGTGGCTCGGCGACCGACGTGGCAGCCTGCGGGCGTCGATGCTCGGCAACGAGTAGCGGGCGAGCGGGGCTCGCTTGCGTCACCCCCTCTACTCCCCCTCCTCTTCCTTTTCTTGGTGGCCGACGCCAGGGTGGCCGTTCCGGCAGCCAGCCAGCTGGTTTCGGTGTCATGACCGCAAATCCGGAAGAGGCTTGGAGGGGCGATGCTTTTGCACTCGCGGGTGTCTGGTGCCTTGGTGGCCATTTGAGGCTTGCGTGGCTGTGGTCCCTCTCCATGGCCTCCCGCTGGCTGAGTTGGTCATCGTTGCCACTAGCTTCTCTGCCCTTGTAGGTCAGCCTCCCCGTGTTGTTCGTTCCCTTCTCTTCTTGTGGAACCGGTGTGGTGTTGAGATGGCCTGCTCGGGTGGTGGTAGTTAGGTGCGCTGGCCATCTTCGCCGGCTCGGCTACTGCAGAGGTAGCGGGTCGCTTCTGTGTGGTGGTTGGGTCATCCTGTCGGTGGCGGCGAGGCGGTCCCTGCATGCCCTTCCACGGCGGCTGCAGAGGTAGCTGGTCGCGTCTGTGTGGTAGTTGGGTCATCCTGTCGGTGGCGGCAAGGCGATCCTGCATGCCCTTCCACGACCTCTCCACAGTGCGCGGGTTGGGAATTGCCTCAAACAAACGTTCGACTCGGCATCTTGCTTGGTCTGGTGATGGCATCGCTTCTTTTAGCGTCGTTCCCTCCTTGGAGGCATCGCCTTTAAGTCTTTCTCCATTTGTCCTAGGTGAAAACCTTGTGGTCAAGCGATGGCGTCGGGTCCCTCCCGTCGCTACCTTGTTAGAGGCGTTGTGGTGGCCTTCGCGTGCTGTGTGGTGTTGGCAGCTAGGGTCTCCTTTGGGAGTCATCTTCGTTGCGTGAGTGGTGGTGCTGCGACCGGTGTTGGTTGTGCACGCTTGTTTGTCTTCTCCTGCGGGTGTGCGGTCGAGAGGTTATGTTGCCCCGTCTATGGGTGGTTGTAAGGGTTCTTACCCCTTCTTTTTAATATGGGAAAATTGAGCTGGTGGCATCGGAAGATCATATGAATTGATTTCTAGCACCCAAGCCGAACGACACATTTATGTAGCATTAAAATGTGTCTCCGTTATCCATTTGTAGCACTCCGTCGCGGCACGACCGTTGAAGGGAGCTGTTAGGTCTATCTCTCTCCCTCTCCCTCTCTCGCCCGATTCTCTCTTCCTCTCCCCCCTCTCTCTTCCCCGATTCTCCTCTCTCCGGCAACGGCGGCGACTCGCGGCGGCTATAAGAGGGAGATCTCCCCTCCCCTCAACATGCACCTTGCCTCCCACTTGCCCTCGTCGCCCCGCGCCTTTCCGCTGCCACTTCGAGCTCCGCCGGTGCTCCTCCCTGAATGTCGCCGCCACCGGAGAAGGGCCAGACCGAGCGGAATTGCTCGTCGGAGGAAATGAAGCTGCCACCTTCTTCCGATCCAACACCATGGTGAGCTTCGACCTCTCCCCCGCTTTTCCTTTGCCGCATGTCATGTCCTCACAAAGCCGTTGCTGTCCTTGGTTGAGGCCAGTGCTCGACGGAGTCCGGCCACGACGAGCTCGCCTCCACCGCGTCGCCATTAGCGTCGTCGTGCCCGCCACCTTCGCTGTTCACCCGCATCGTCCCCACCGCCGCTCTCCCCTGGTCACCGCGCTTCTCCTCGGCCCCTCGCCCGAGCCCGCGACGCCGCAGCACGCTAGCGAGCTGGCTGGCCCGAGCCACCGCCAGTCTCCCTGCTGGTAGATGAGGGGTGGAAAGAGAGGAGAGAGGGAGGTGAGGAGGAAGAAGAGATGGGATCCACGTGTCAGCGAGACACACTACAGGCCCTAATGGCTCCATCTAACGGCAAGGGTGACGGAGTGCTAAAATCGAGTAACAGATTTGGGTGCTAGATAAGATAACGGAAAAAGTTTAGTGCTCGAAATCAGTCCAGGTGATCTTTCGATGCCACCAGCTCAATCTTCCCTTTTTAATATAAGGATGTGCAGCTCTCATGCGTGTTCGAGGGGGGAAAAGATCATAACAGCTTGCTAACAATGGCCTAAACAAAAGACTTCAGGAAAGATTAAACATGGATGTCAATTATCTGGGTTATGCATATTCTGATAAGGGGTGAACCCTGATTTTCATTACTCCTATATAATAACGGAAGCAAATCCATATTTCAGCAGGAAGTAACAAACACCTGAACCAAAACAGCTCCAGCAGCATCACCAAAGAGGATACATGTACCTCTCTGTCCAATCCACATATTGCGAAAGAGCATCTGCACCAACTACTAGGACATTCCGATGGAACCCATCTGCAATACTAGCACATATTAATCAAACAAGGTGTCAATTATAAGTTTATAACTAACTGTTCATATTTAGTAACTGAATCACCATACGATCCTTGCAAAAAGTAGATGAAGAATTACCATTAATACATTGAGCAGCCGTGATTAAACCACGTATGAATCCACTACAGGCAGCAGTGATATCAAAACCAGATGCATCTGCATTTTTGCACCCCACCTCTGTCAGCAGCTGTTAACATTTCATCCATACATTTTTTAATGTGAGAATGAGCATATCCAAATTCAGAAAGGCACAGAAATTGAGTAGTTGAGCTAATATAGCATTCTGAACTAGACATAGGTCGTCATAAAGGGCATGCAATCACACACCCAGTTTCCACACATAATATGTCAAAAGTTACCAAGATTGACCCAATGGTATTTGTATTACTAGATCCACTACATATACAATTTTATAGTGTGTGTGCGCGCGCGCGTGCTTGCGCGTGTGTGTGTGTGTGTGATATTGTGATTTAACATCATATAATGGAAATTACTGGTCAAGGTAGAACATTGAAGAATAGCTCTTTGGACGAACTAACAAAATCTTTCCACCCAGCTTATAGTACAGAGCAAAATAAAAAAACAGAAGGCAAAGAGGAGATGGCACAAATTGAAGAGAGGACTACGCCGTAGCTCATACGACATCAACATATAAACCTGGTGTTAGATTAAAAAAACAGTACAGTATGACCAAAGGGACAGGGGGGCAATGTCAAACAATGCTACTTTTTATAACATATATTACGATAAAAACTATGTTTTCTTAAAGGGTGTGGCATGTATTGTAATACTTGATATTTTAAATAGCCATACCCCATGAGCATCTCCAAACAAATCATCTGGAGTAGATGTACAAAGGATAAGCAAGTCGACATCATCAGCTTTTACTTCAGCCATTTCAAGTGCTCTTTGTGCTGCCTGAACTGAAAGCCCCCGCAATGTTTCATCTCCTAACACATTTGAAATTTATAGATTATATTCCTGAAACATGAAGGCGTGAAATGTACCTGCAAATCTCAACAGATGCCGTTCCTAAAATTGTGACAACAAAATCTGTGCCTACCCTTCTCGAAACAAAGTGGCTACTTTTCGTTGTTGTTGTTCACATCTTTAATATGGGAGATATGCATTAAAGGTTAAATTAGAAAAAAGTAAAAATACTGCATTTGTTTTTATATAATATTTTAAATGAGGTACACTAACACAACAGAGGTTTACCAGCATCCATATAAATTTATAATTTTTATTCACATATAGCCAGTAAACCCACGAGGTTTGCATGCTGTTGTTGATCCTTAGCCTTAAAGTTTAAACTGAACACAGAGTTTTCTACAAAACGTAAGTTGCATTTATAACAATAAATTCATAGAATCACCAAGTATCGCCTACCTACAAACAATACGTACATATCAAGCCAGAAGGAGCATGATTAGCTCTAATTAAATCACACATTTCTTTTTAGCAAAAGAGGATGGGAACAAGTGAATCAAAGATACCTGAAAGAATTTGCCTATTCCGAATCCCAGTCCGCGCTGTGATCCATCCATCTGACGTGTCAACTATTTTTGAAAGGTCATCATTTGAAACACTAAGTGTTGGGGTGGCTGAACCACACCCAATGAACTTTGAACCGACGCTAACCACCCTGCAGTTTACCATTAATCCGAATACTTTAGCTGGCTGAGCTGCAGTTTTCCCTAGCTAAAAATGTAGACCAATGAATCAAACCAAATAAAATGTAGACCACGCATTGACCAGTACAGAAGCGACATCATTTGCCACCACCTTTAATGAGCAGATTGGGCAGATCAGATCCCCCATCTATGAGGAGATAAACCGCAAGCTACCATGATCATCTCTCTTACTCTATACGCGAGGTGAGGGTGGCCTGTTCAGGTGAGACATGCACGCACACGCAACACTAACACGCTGAGAATTCAGACATCTAACATATTATTTTCATTGAAACACTAAAGCAATATTCCAAACTTATGAGTAGTCATAACAATGTTACGACATCAAGTGCACTCATCATAAAATAAATAAATGAAATAAAAAGGCCGTAGCAAACACCTACTGCTACTACTACCATAAAGCATGTTCCAGAGACACGTTGTGCAGTTCAAGCCGACCATCCGATCCGACCCACCCAACAAATTCGAGATTGCCGCAGGTAAAGGTAAAATTCGTTCTAAAACCCTCATCCACAGGATCAGCAAATCGCATTGCTAAATACTAAATCAAAACTCAAGTTATCACCTTAGGAATCTCACCATTCCCGTAAGACCTTTGGCACGAACAGTCACATGATCTCACCACCAACCCAATTCATAACCATTGCAGGTACAGTAAAGGGCGTATTACCTGGGCGGGAGAGAGGGAGAGGCGCAGCACCGGAGGAGGCCGCGGCAGCGCGGCCGCGGCCGCGGGCAAAGCGGCACGGCCCGGGGCGGCGCGAGGCCGGAGGCGGCAACCATGGCGCGGGCGGCGATCGGAGATCTCGTGGGTCGTGGCGAGGGAATGGGAATGGATCAGTGATGGGCTCGCGCGGGGCGGGGGCGTCGGTGGCGAGGAGCGGCCGAGCGGGGGCATTCGATTCGATTCGACAGGGGGGGAGTGGAGATCTAGAGGGCAGAGCGGGCCGGGTCGCAGGCGGTGATGAGAACGGTGGGCTTCCCGAGCAGCGGTGGTGCGACTTGCAAGGGTGGGCCGCGGTAGGGAGCTTCGATTTCGAATGCCCGCAGGTTTTTGTGAGTCCAGCAATGTTAGTTTTTACTTTTTAGAGCTGATTGTCCCTGCTATCGTGCCTCAAAGTACTTGAGCCAATTGCTACTATATCTTTTTTTTAGTATTTGATCAAATTTTATCAAATAGATGAGTGAATCACATCTCAATCTATTTCTTTCCTCGAGCCTCTTCTTTCATGTGTATCGACTCCATTGCCTGCCGGCTCCCTCCCTAGCACCAACGGCTTCTTCCCCAGCGGCTAGTGCCTCTCCCTTTAGATGCATTCCATTGCACCTCCCTCCCAAGCCCCCTATATGGTGCCTACCTCCTAGGCGTCTCCTCCTCCCTAGACCCTAGGTTTGGCCGACGCCACCTCCTCCCTGGGTTTGGCCGGCGCTGCTCCTAGGTACGACGTGGCTGTCTCCCTCCCCATGACACGACACTACATTAGTTCGATCGAAATGGAACCATCTTCTCCCTCAACTCAAGGTACAATCCCTTTGCAAACAACAGTAATCTGCTGAGTAGTTTTTTAATGGGGAAATTGTGTATTTGCCATCCCCAAGAGTGACCCCCTCTTATTTGCCACCCCCTTGATTGTCACCTCTTATTTGCCATCCCAAACAATGCCACCACCTATTATACGCCATTTTCACCATATTTCCACCATTTTCCATTCTTTTCCCTTCTTCTCCGTTTCTGGCCGACGTGGGCATGCCAGCGAGCGGCGGCGACATCGAGCACGCCGGCGAGCGGTGGCAGTATCTAGCTCGCCATCGCGCATCGAGCTCACGTTAGCTCTCGCCCCGGCCGCCGCCTCCTCCCGAGCTTGTTGTCGTCGCATCGAGCTTGCCGTCGTGGCCGTGCTCGCCGCCGTCGCGCCTCAAAGGCCGTGTGAGGAGACGAAATGTGAGGCCGCTGTGGCCGTCGTAGACGCCGACGAAGGTGGACGCCGGCGAGGTCACCACCTAGCCCCGGTCCTCCAGCCTAGCGTTGGCCTGCGCCATGGCGATGGAGTACTCCCTGGACGCGTGCGGCTTCAGCTCCGCGTGCCACAGCAGCCCATCCCCGCCGCCTCCGCCACCACAGCCACGCCCCAAGCACCTCTCCACCGGCCGCGCCAGCCACCTCAAGGGCCTCGTCCTCCCGAGCTCGTCGACGCTCTTCTCGAGTGGAACCAGGTCCCTCTCAAAACCTCAGCTGCTCCTGTTCGCCCCCACCCTAGACACCGACAGCTCACGCAGCCCTTGAGGCGCGTAGACGACGGTCACGGCCGTGGCGTCGAGCTCGATGTCGCCGCCGCTCACCGGCGTGCCCACGACGGCCGAAAACGGAGAAAAAGGGGAAAAGAATATAAAATGGGAGAAAATGGTGGAAATGGGTTGAAAATGGCATATAATAGGTGGTGGCATTGTTTGGGGTGACAAATAAGAGGTAGTCCCTCCGTTTCAAAAAAGAAGTCGCCGTTGACTTTTGTACACAGTTTGACCATTCGTTTTATTAAAAAATTTATTACAAATACGTAAAAGTGTAAGTTATACTTAAAAATATATTTAATAATAAACAAAATTACAACAAAATAAATAATATTTACAGAAATGTTTTGAATAAGATGAATGGTCAAACGTGTGTCCAAAAGTCGACGGCGACTTCTTTTTTGGAATGGAGGGAGTAGCAATCTAGGGGGTGGCAAATAAGACGGGGTCACTCTTGGGGATGGCAAATACACAATTTTCTCTTTTTTTAATAGGCAACATCTTCACTACCTTTTCCTTTGTAAAACAATAGATGAAGCTTTCGATTCTCACTATAGGAATTTCCATTTTTTTAGTGCATGTTAGGAATTTGAGAATACAATGTTGCTGGAGAATACAATGCCATTTCCAATAGCTAGTGGGGATAGTATGGATTTGTCTTTGGACAATAGGACATATTGGTCACCTATCCAACCTGTAGGTGATCCAAAGTACAATGAAGATGATGTTTATGCTCTGTTAGGTCTGAGAGATATAGTTGGTAGTGAAGAAGCGCCAATAGATGTGGATGATAGTGAAGAAGCACTTCATGCATGTTCCGTAGCCTGTGTGTGGTGGTATGATGGATGAAGATGCTAGTGACGAAGAAGGTGAATTTTTCAAGGAAGACATACCTAAGATGCATCATACTATGTATGACCAGGGAAATCCAAAAATTGAAGTCAGGGATACCTTCAATACAATGGATTCCTTTAGGATGGCTATCAAACAATTTGCTATAAAGAAGGAATTCGACATCTCCATTAAGAAGACTGACACTGCCAGGTTTTTGTTGGTGTTTGCAGAGCTGAAGGATGCCTGTGAAGAATTGTTGCTCGTGTGCTGCCAGATAATACTGCAACTAGCACAAGTGTGTGTCAAGTAGCCAAGTGAACAATAGCATGGCAAATTTAGCATGGGTGGCAAAGGTGGCACTAACTATCTTGAGAAGGAATCATAACATCATATATTTATAGCGAAGGAGTTGCAAGACGAGTTTAAAGCTGATTACAATGTCAAACTTGGATATGACATAGTTTGAAGGGGAAGAGAGATCTTTAGATGAGATTGAAGGCAAGTGGGAAGAGAGTTTTCAACATTTATACAACTTCAAGGCTGAGATAGAGTTGAGGTCCTCTGCAAATGTTGTGGAGATAGACACAAAAATTGTTGAAGGTGGTGTGTACTTCCATAGATTCTTTGTAGCATCGTGACCATGCATCGAGGGGTTTATCAATGGTTGTAGGCCATATCTTAGTATAGATTAAACAGCTCTTAATGGCAAATGGAATGGTCATTTAGTTGTAGTGCCTGCTGTTAATGGAAATTTGGAGGGGAAGAGAGATCTTTAGATGAGATTCAAGGCAAGTAGGAAGAGAGTTTTCAACATTTATACAACTTCAAGGCAGAGATGGAGTTGAGGTCCTCTGCAAATGTTGTGGAGATAGGCACAAAAATTGTTGAAGGTGGTGTGTGCTTCCATAGATTCTTTGTAGCACCGTGACCATGCATCAAGGAGTTTATCAATGGTTGTAGGTCATATCTTAGTATAGATTCAACAGTTCTTAATGGCAAATGGAATGGTCATTTAGTTGTAGTGACTGCTGTTAATGGAAATTTGGAGGGGAAGAGAGATCTTTAGGGTTTTTGAGAGAGATGATGAACAGTACGAATTAGGCTCAAATCAGGTTGTAAACAGTGTCAGCAGCCTTTGGAAGGTATTAGAGACGGCTTTAAATAGGGATTCTCGAAAAGTAGCCGTTGTGCAGTAAATCCCGCATCGGATGTTCTGATGGTCCGTCGGATGTTCCGACCGGCGTCGGATGTTCCGATGGAAGTTCCGATGGACCTTTTACTGGATAGCTCTGAAAACTGGCAGGCTGGCTCACCATCGGATGTTCCGACCCTCGTCGGATGTTCTGATGGCATAGGTTTTGTATGAGGTGTATTTTGGGTAGAAACCTCACACGAACTTCGAGATACCTATTTTGAGCACTTAGGAACCTTTATAAGCTTCTCCATTTCATCCCTCTTTATAGTACGGCATCCCTAGGACTCAATAAATAAAGATTTACAAATAAAAACTAGTCTTGATGCCTTCTTGCAATATATCCAATTTTGAGGGGTACACCAACACATGTAAACATGTACCTCATGAAATTAACCTGTATAACATCTGTGCACAATTCTCCAATAGAAATATTAGCTCTATAATTGTTACTCATTAATCACCAAAATCACTTAGGGCCTAGATGCACTTTCACAACCCACTCTTTTGCCCGGCTCGGTCCTAATTTTGCTTAGTGGGTCCCTGCATGCAAAATATTACCAAAACTCATGGAACTTTTTTAGAATAATTAAAATGTTAGTATAAACCTTGATTTTCCCTCGAAAAACCGGAATTCCGAAATATGTTGACGTATGAAATTAGTGTTTATTTGACGTCAACAGACGGTCCGTGACCAGTCTTGTGCTCTTCTGCCAAATCCTCCAGGGTTAGATTCTCTACACAGGACCGACTACGGTATAGGACGGTCTGTCCGTGGTGGACTCTAAACTGTCCGGGTCATGCACCTGTCCGTCCGGTCTGACTAGCAGATCGTCCCGCGATATCTCGTCTCGAAGGGTATTTCTTGTGGCTATATAAGCAAAGGCTGTCCGAAAGGATAAGGTGAGAGACTCGTTTCACCTCCACCCATTGGCTTGCTTGTGTTATTGGGCTCTCGCATGGCACTCTAGGGTTTGAGATGCCATGTCTTCGGTGTGTAGGTATGATTTTGGTGAGTTTCCTTGTGCTCCTCAAGATTCTTTGCCGGGTCGAGTTTTTCTTTTGATTTTTGGTTCGTGGTTCGTCTTCAGGTTTCAACCTACATCTTCTACCCAAAATCCACCGTGTGTCGGGGGTGCATCACCTTTTTCCGTCGAAGGTGAGAAAAAAACCCTTGGTTGGTCCGAGGTCACTCTGTGTGTCGGGGTGCTTACCTCTTCGTCCGTCGAAGTGGTGGGTTCGTGAGGAGCTTCCGTGTGTGTGGAAGAGCTTGCGATTGTGTGAGGGTTCAGAGCTCACCCGCCATGTGTTGGTGAAGAGTTACCACTAGCGGATTGAGGGTTAGGGAAGAAAGGGTCCCGGCTCCGTTCGTTGGAGTTCCTCAACGGTGAGTAGGTGTACATTTATTGTATACCGAACATCGGTAAAAAGCTCGGTTTGTCTTCTAGTTCCCTTTTTTACTCTTCTGCTTATCTACTAATTGTTGTGTGCGAGCCTTCGAGCCGCCTTGTGTTTCGTCTTGTGTCTTGTTTACTATATTTGATTAGATTGAACAATCAATTAGGTCAAGTAGCTAGATTGTTATAGTAATTTGCAAATTAAATTAAGAAAAACTCAAAATAGTTAAAATTTGACCTAGCCGATTCACCCCCCTCTCAGCCTAGGATCCTTTCATCCTCGCCGCCCACCATGGAGATACCTAGGGTCCATATATTCCACAGTAGCCCCCGAGTCCTTTACAGTCGAATTGTTGCCGTTCTAGTCGCAGTGAAGCCGAGTGCTTCCAGTTCTTGACATCGCTTCCCATTTGGTTTATTCTTCTCGCTAAGTGCACTATTGAATGCAAGAAGACTGTGAAGGGCTCAATAAAGCTCCTTGTTAAAATTCCCGAGTGGTATCTAGCTCGATTTATCGAAAAATTAGCAATAGGACAATCATGGGGCGTACCTTTGTTGGATGAAGTTTGCCTGAATAGTATGTGTACCCGATTGCCGCGATGTATAGCTGGAGGCTCTGTTTAGAGCATACCCTCAAAACCCTTAATCAAGAATCAACTCATTATATTTGGCTTCGACTTGTGCGATAACCAACAGTCGGCCCAATCATGGGGCATAGCATAAGAAGAATTTAATTTTCAAATTAGTTTGGTAGGTACTCAAGTCCCGTTTGATGCGGTGACCGGCAATCGGCTCATCATGGGGCATACCATATCCCAAGCTAGATTTTCCCGAGTGGTACCAGTACCCGTCTGTTGCGTTGTACAGCTGGTGGCCCTTTTTGAGCGTACCAAGGGCATAGGCTCGTGGCCGAAGGCGTAGGCTTGTAGACGAGCCGTAGTTCAAATTGGGTTTACCAAAGAGATATTTGTTCCCGTTTTGTCACGATGTACAACTGTCGACTCTTTTAGAGCATATCCTTGGAACCCTAATCCGAAATCAACTTGTGGTACCCGATTCTGACTAGCGCGGTAACCAGCACTTGGCCAAAAATGGGGCATATTTCAAGAAGTTTTAATCTAGATGGCTTAGTAGGCACCCAAGTTCTGTTTAGTACATTGATTGGCAATCGACCCATCATGGGGCATACCATATCTCAAGCCGGGTACCCAAATCCCTCCTGATGCGGTGATTTGACTGTCGGCCCATCATGGGGCATACCACATCCTAGATTAGGTTCGCGCGTGGCCAAGGGCTTAGGCTTGTAGCCGAGCCGTGGTTGGTGCTGTTGGAGCAAGGCGACTCATGGCCAAGGGCGTAGGTAGCGCTCGTGGCGCAGGCCGTTCTTTGCTTGTAGACGAAGTCGTAGAAGGCACTTGATGAAGGAGAAATCCATGAACTTCCGAGTCTTGCGGAAGGTGGTATAACGGCCTCCAGCACTTGTCATGACAGTGCTAGGAGCTGGATTCCCATCGAACGCAAGCCAGAGCCCCCGGTAACATGTCCATGTAGGATTTAGGAAGTACCATTAAAGCATTTAGATGGATGTAAAATCTGACTGCTTTTTGAGATAATTTTTATTCTTTTGCTCCTTTTCCTTTTTGATATTTAATTCCTCCAAGTAATCATCCTTTTGTTATGCACTCTGCCCGACTAGTCTAGCTTCCGAGCATCGGGAATTTATTCATGGCTAAATTCCCTGGCACTCGTATGGAGTGACCAGAGTTCGTCGTTCATGGGTCAGAGCGTCACTACTCAGAATAGTACTCAAATTCCTTTGCAATTATTAAGAAAAATCAACAAAAGTGCACGCAAGTGCACCTATTAGGTGTAGCCACCGACTTACTACTTAGTTGAAAACCAACTAAGTAGTAAGTCAAGAAACAACTCAGATTAATATAAAAAGATCAAGATGATGAAAACTTAGCTTATAAGCTCCTAGTCCAGGCGTAGGTGTGTGGCTGAGCCGCAGACTTAGGCGCTTAGGGCGCGAGCATTGGCACGTGGCTGAGCTGTATATTTGGGCCCTCAAGGCGAGAGCATAGGCGCGTGGCTGAGCCATATACTTGTGCGCTTGGGCCGAGCCATAGACTCAGGCGTTCGTGGCGTGGGCATAGGTGTGTCACCGTGGCGCGAGCGTAGGCGCGTCGCCGAGCCGTAGACTTGGGCGCTCGTGGCGCGGACGTAGGCATGTCACTGAGCCGTAGACCTGGGCGCTCGTGGCGCTAGTGTAGGCGTGTCGCCGAGCCGCAGACTTGATCGCTCCGGCACTGGCGTAGGCGTGTCGTGGAGCCGAATACTTAGGCGCTCGTAGCACCGGTGTAGCCGTGTCGCTGAGCCGTAGACTTGGGTACTCGTGATGCCAACTTGTCGCCGAGCCATAGCTTTGGATGCTCGTAGCGTAGGTGTAGGCGTATCGCCGAGCCGTAGACTTGGGCGCTCGTGGCACGAGCGTAGCCGTGTTGCCGAGCCAATGACATGGGTGCTCATGGCGCTGGCGTAGGCGTGTCGCTGAGCCGCAGACTTGGTCGATCGGGCCTCGGCGTAGGCGTGTCGCGGAGCCGATACTTGGTCCCTCAGCCGCTGGCGAAGGCGTGTCGCGGAGCCGGATACTTGGGCACTCGTGGTGCCGGCATAGGCGTGTTGCCGAGCCATAAACTTGGGTGTTCGTGGCGTCGGCGTAGTGGTGTCGCCTGGCCGTAGACGTCGTCGAGCCGTAGACTTGGGTGCTCGTGGTGATGGCGTAGACATGTCGCTGGGTCGTAGACTTGAACGCTCGGGGCGCGGACGTAGGAAACGAATCAAAATTCTACTGCGGAAATCCAGGGGCATCCTATCTGCACATAGTCGTACGGAAGTAGTCATTCATGTCTCGATTAACACTGAGCAGCACGCGCCGCGGTCGGGGTCGAACAGCACGCACTCACCGAGGTCCCGGTCGTGGTCGGCAAAGTTGCGGACGTGGTTGGAGATGATCTCCACGTGGTCGGGAAAGGTTGGTGAAGGTCCTCGCTGGTCCTTGACATCCCGCGAGGTGTAGCACGGAAAATCCTCATGTCATGGCCGCCTCCGACAAATTTTTTGAGCTCGCCGAGATTCACGACCTCCCCGCACAATCTGCCTTCAAAAAGATGTCACGGTCACATCCGAACTCGGATTTAGGTGTTCTTGGACCCGTTGGAAGGATAACGAGATAGTTTGTCTGAGTCAACGAAAAATCGTGACACGATTTCTGTCCAGATTCTAGACGCGAACAGATCACATCCTTTTCTTGCGTCCGTCTCGCAGTTGTTGAAGACGATCGTCGAGTCCGAGTGAGTTGTTGCTAATGATGGTAACCATCCGAGATCCGTTCCCTATTGGGTCCTCGCTGTATTCGAGTCAGCAATTGAGCCCCCAGCGCACTACTCGCTAGTAGACGGCGGCGGCGTTCCCCAACACGAACATGGAGTCCGAGTAAAGCGTTGTTGAAGTTCTTCTCAGATTGGATCTTATCCGAGTCTAAAAGAATAAATATTAAAGTGTTGGTGAAGTCTCTCAAAGACTGGATCTTGTCCGAGTCTGAAAGTGTGAGATTAGGCCTCCGACACATTTCGCGCAGGCATGCTGCATTCTCCAACCCAAACAGGAATCTGGGCCGGTCGTTGCTGAAGTCGCCCTCAAATTGGATCTGATCCGAGTCCGAGAGCTTGAGCTTGTCGAAGTTTGCCGGTGACGAAGTCCAAGCTTCCAAACAAAAAATTATGGCCTAGTGCGAAGGCAATGACGACTCCGATGATTGTTGTCATCGAGCTTGATGATATTGATCTTGACGATCCCCTACCTGGTGCGTCAATTGTCGACGTTTGTTAAACCGGGGGGGGGGGGGGGGGGAATTATATAGGGTTATGCGTTGGATCCAAATTCGATGGTAACACAATACAAGGGATTACATAGGTTCAGGCCCTCGCGGTGGAGGTAATACTCTAGTCCTGTGTTCTGTGATTATGATGGTGATCTGATGATCAATATCGAGGGAGATGTCTCTCCTTGGATGTAGATGTCTGATGTGCCGAACCAGGGTCCCCTGCCCGCCTTATATAGTGGGGGGACAGGGTTACAAGGTAGAGTCCTGGTCAGTTACGAGGTAGGATTCCTATTTCTATCCTTCCTTGCCGGACTCGTAGTTTTCAGGGATTAAAATCGTATTTTCCTATTTGAGATAGACTTCTATCTTTATCTTTTACGTGCCGCACAAGGTTGGCTGGCAGGCCGGATGTCCCTTCTACGCGTATATCCAGCTTGGCCCACCCCTTGTTGGGTAGTCCTCGCAGCCTGCCATGGAGATACTCGGGTCCATGTATTTCACACTAACACAAAGGTCACGTGTTCTTGTGCGGAGTGTGGGAACTGACGAAAGAGAACCCGTGACAACATGGAGCTCGACCTCTACAAATATGGGTACAAAGCTGCATACCATCGCTGGGTATATCATGGGGAGAGTCGCTCTGCATCGCATCAACCACCCCTAACAGCACCCGACGAAGGTTTTGATGAAATTGATCGGGTGAACGATTTGATGGAAGACTTTGGTCATAATTTCGTGGACGAGGCACCCACATCTGTATGCGTGTTTGTGGAGCTTCTTGAGTCTGCCAAACAACCGTTGCATGATAGAACCACCGTGGTCCTGCTGTCTGTTGTGGCTCATATGATGGCTATTAAGCGCAAGTACAATTTCTCGATCAACAGTTTCGGTGAACTCATATCATTGTGGTCCGATGTTGTTCCTCAATGCCACAAGATGCCACCTAGTTCGTACGAGTGTAAGAAACTAATATGTGGCATATGAATTCCATACGAGAAGATACACTACTGTCCTAATAATTGTATGTTGTATTACAAGAATAACGTAGAGAAGCAAACGTATGATAAATGTGGGGAGTCAAGATATGTCCAGACAAGCGATGGTAAAGGAAATAATAGAGGGGCAAATGTGGTGAGGAAAGTACTCCGTTACTTCCCACTGACAAAACGTCTTCAACGGTGTTTCATGGCCGAAGAGTCGACGCAACAGATGAGGTGGCACAAAGAGGGTAAAAGGATAAAGGGTGATGTTATGGTTCATTCATCGGATGGAGAAGCGTGGAAGCATTTTGATCAGAAGCACCCTGGTTTTGCATCGGAACTAAGAAATGTGCGTCTAGTAATCGGCACCGATGGGTTTACACCATTCAATATGAATGCCGTGTCGTACTCTTGTTGGCCAGTGTTCGATATGCCCCTTAACCTTCCACCATCAGTTCTACTCAAATAAGAGTTCATGTTTCTATCCCTGATCGTGCCTGGTCCCAAAAATTCTAGAAAGAATTTGGACATTGTCATGACACCCTTGGTTGAAGAGCTTAAGGAGTTATGGGAACATGGAGCTGTAACGTACGATACAAAAACAAATTCCAATTTCTGCATGTGGGTTGCGTATTTGTGGTCTATTCATGATTTTCCAGCATACGGGATGTTTTCCGGATGGAGCACGCAAGGATGACTAAGTTGTTCTTCATGCATGGATGATTCAGGTGCCTTTTAGTTGGCACATGGGGGAAAGAAAAGTTTTTTGATTGTCACCGTGCTTTTCTCAGGCCAGGGCAACCGTTCCAAAAACAGAAAAATGCATTCTATAAGAACACCATTGTGAAAGGACACAAGCGTGGTCGTTTAACCATAGCTACTATAAAGGCGTTGCATGCCAGCTTGGTGGTAGCAAAGGAATGGTAGTTACGAGGGTTACGAGGAGACACCATTGGACGCACAAGTGCAGATTGTACTCTCTTCCATATGCCAATGATTTACTCTTGCCCCACAATTTTGATGTCATGCACCAAGAGATGAATGTGACCCAGGCAATCTTTGCGAGTAACTTTGACATGGTTGACAAGAGTAAGGATAATGTTAAAGCATGTCTCGACTGCGGTGAAATATGCAATCGACCATTTATGAACATCATAGTTGGAAGGACCAAGAAGCCTAAGGCTCCATAATGTTTGACCGTCACAGAGAGAAGAGTTCTAGAGTGGTTTCAAAATAAGCTAAAATTCCCTGATGGGTATGTGTCGCACATAGGTCGCGATGTCAACGTTGCTCAAGGAAAGATACACAGAATAAAAAGCCATGACTATCATATCTTCATAAGAGATCTCATGTCTGTTGTGTTTTATGGGTACGTACCAGAAGAAGTGTGGATAGCTCTTGCAGAATTGAGTTTCTTCTACAGGAAATTATGTGCTAAAGAAATTAAAAGAAGCAATATAGTTGTGCTTTTATGTAAACTTGAAAAAATATATGTTCCTAGCTTTTTCAATTCAATGGAGTATCTATTGGTGCATTTACCGTAGGAAGCCAAGTTGGGAGGACCTGTGCAATACAGGTGGATGTATCCTGTTGAGTGTTGGCAAAAAGGGGTGCGTGCGAACGTTAAAAACAAGGCGTGCGTGGAAGGTTCAATAGCAGAATTATACTACATGCAGGAGATAACCAACTTTTGCAATAAATATTTAGCAAAAGAGCACAATGTTAACATACAAGTACCAAGGTACAACACAGTCCTCACGAAGGTCCAATCTGATTTGAAACTGTTTGTTGGAAAAGGTATTCCTGTTGGGCATGAGAAAGGCTGGTCGCACTCTTATACGTGTTGGACAATATGGAGGAAATGGTAGACATGCAAAATCAATTCGTCCAAACAAAATGGACAGGTAGTAACAACCCTAGTCCGGAGGAGAGAACGAAACTGATGAAAGAGGGTGCTAGAGAGGGACGTCCAAACTTTTTAGTTTGGTTTTGGAAACATGTAAGTTTCTTCGTCCTTGTTCTTTTATCTTGTAGCGCACCACTTTTTAAAATTTTGTAACCTCTTTCATATTTTCTAACGCAGTGCACAACTCGTGCGAGTGTACACAATGATCTTCGTATTATGTCATGTGGACCAAGATAAAGTGTAAAGGTGTATGGCACTTACGATGTCAATGGGTTCCATTTCCGATCAGCATCTCACGAACGGACAAAATCTAATTTGAAAATGATGAATAGCTGTGTAATGTGTTATGGGGACTATGGCATAGAGTATTATGCCATTATCGAGGAGATAATTGAACTAGTTTCGAAGTAAGTAAAGAACTATAAGTTTTCTATTTCGCTGTGACGAATTCTATCCTATTAAGGGTGTTAGACGTCGACCTGAGTAGGAATGGTGGAGGTAGACCACACCTCAAGACTAAAAAGGTATGATCCGTTCATCCTTCCAAATCAAGCAGAACAAGTGTACTATCTACCATATCAAAGTAGTAAAGTAATAGAATGTGACACTAAACGCGACGAGAAAGATCTGAAGTATTGGTGGGTTGTGTACAAAGTTCGATGGACTGGAAGGTTGGCCACACCGATGTCCGATGACTATCATCATCCAGTACAAGAACAACGTATGAATGATAAAATTGTGATCGATATTGGCCATGGATTAGATAACTTAGTAGCCACAACTGAGGACGATGTCGACGAGGAAGTTAACCCGTCCAACCAAACAAACAACGTCGAGCAACCGGTGATTAATCCAATAGATGTCGATGAAGAAGTTAACCCACTTAACCAAGCAAATGACATCTGAAAGGGATATGCCCTAGATTAATCATAGTGATGATTGTACCACATCTTTGTTCATGTACATATGATAACGTTGTTTATTGGTTACCTGAATAAATGTCATGACTTTGTCCATTGGGTACGACTTGATTGTGAAACACATTGTTGTATGACTTTATTCTAAACAGGTCCCTGATCCATATCATTATGATGAGCGGTTATGATTTGATTAGCATACGTATTGGTTGATGGTAATGTTTCACATACCATAGAGATATCAAACCAATCGGATGGACGCATGTTGGAGAACATGGGCAGTCGGACAGACCTACTCTGAGACGCTGTGACTTGTTATCTCTTATAGCACCATCAGCGTATAGTCTCGAGTGGTATACCTATATGGTCCTTAGACCTGAGATTGTCATGGATGCCCAGCATGTTGACTCGTATACTTTGGTATCATCAAACGCTACACCAAAACAGGGTAGTTATAAAGGTGCCTACTGGGTATGCCACGACACATAGCCAGGGGTGTGATGATCAAGATGGAATTTGCCCCTCCTAGATAACATGAGATATACCTCTGGGCCCCTCGTGTGGATGGATAAGGAAAGCGCACGGCCGTGCTAATATGACTAAGGGGTTAGTCATGATTTGTATCCATTCCACTGCCAAGTGAATTGGTCGAGCTATCAACAAGGGTGGCGCGCATCTCGCCTTGAGCTTGACTGGTATCGGGAGGCAAAGGGATCCGTATGTGAGTGTATCAAGGTTCAGCCGAATAATGATTCTGTGCATTCGGGGGTTAATACATACTGCTAGGTGCCGCTTTTGATCGGTGGATTGGAAACGAGTTTCCGGATCCACGGCCAACTTGCACTGAACCTAACGGGTCACACACTTAACAGGTTGGAACTGTTTAATGGGTTTGTGCGTGGATATGATCTACGTGGGAGATAGAAACCCTAGCGGGCCAAAGCCCACTAGCTTGACTGTAAAAGGAGAGGCATTGGGGCGGCGCGAGAGGTAGAACTGAGCCTTCACCACGCCTAGCCATCGCGCGCTCCGCCTGCCCTCCAGAAACCCTAGCCGCATGGTGAGGTGCTAGCACACCCCGTGAGGCGTTCCTGCTCGGTATGTGTGGATACCGCTAGAGGCGCTGCCGTACGCGGACGCGCTGTTCGGTTGGATCGTCAACGAAAACAGGTGAGACATCGGCGAGCAGTCGGCGAGTGATCCGCAACCACTTGGCGAGCACCGACGACCACTCGGGAACCACTCGGCGAGGAAGGGCGAGCACTCGGTGGTGATCTGGGTGAGTACGTCTACTTCCTCTACGCGCAAAGAACTGCTTCCGTTGCATCTGCGCATCAAGGGTAACGATCTGTGATCCTCTACTTGCATGTGCTCCTGGGTGCTTCGTGGTAGAAAATTTTGATTTTACGCTCGCGTAGCCTACCCGTTTCCCAGCAACATCGAGGAACCTGCTAATGATCCCCTCGATTTCGACGACACGTACTTCTAACTCAAGGTTATTTTTTATGTTTTCTTTATTGTTTGAACTGTAACTTAATTTTGAATTGTAACTTTATTCTTTTTTACTATTTTTATATTTATTACAATTGATAATGCTTATATGACTTCAAATGCAGGATGGCACGACAACAATTCAGGAGGGGCCCCTGAGAGGAGAGCGACGACCGTGAGGGTACTCCTGGTTCTTGCTGTGAGGGCACACACTCCTCCGACTAGAAGCTGGCATTTAATGAGGAGTATGGGACTAGATAGGAGGACACCCCAGGCTCTAGCCAGGATGGGGATACTCAGGCCCAGAAGAAGAAGGCCCTAACAGGATGCCAAAGGCACCGAGAAATCCTGTTGATAGGATTGTGATCTACATCGGTATGCTGATAGGGGATAGGTAATTCTATAATCAATATTATAATCATTTCATCCTACTAACTTCTTTTTATTTTATGAAGTAACATGTCATTTGTCAATCCCCGGAGGGGCCATACCCAGCCAGGTCCTGCGCTTGGCATCCTTATACGGTAGTACTATCCTGGATGGTTGGAGAGGAGGGGGCATCCCATCCATCTTACTCCTAGGATGACTACAAGGTGGTCGAGCACTGTGATAGCACCGCCGCCATGGAGATCAAGCGGGAGCTCTGGGTGAGCTTCAAGTCATCTCAATTTAGGTATTTCACAAAAGTTTTTGCTAGCGTGACTGAATCTCTTTTTTACAGCTTAGGTACTGTCCCCGTGCTAGGTTGGAGGAGCCGGACAGAAGTGTTAAGCAAAAGGTGCAAGATCTGATGTCGAGGGCACGTTTATAACCAATTTCAATCGTATTCTACTTTTGCGATAATGCATTCTGAATCTTCACTGCAATGCTGGCACGCTACAAAGAGGCTTACGTCGAAAAGCATGGGGAAGACAAAAACCCAGAGGAGGAGCCACTAGACTCATTGCTTATACATCAAACTATGGGTGGGAAGGTTCATGGGAGGCTCGCTCTCGGCCAGGACCATCTAACGTAGTGTTCAGTAATATGTACGCGCTAACTCAATTCAATTTTTCTAAGTATTAATGATACTTTGTAGGTCTGAGGATTACATGCGCGCTGTGCGGGCTGGCCACACAATGACCGAGAGTTGACGCTCCTTCTAGTCAAGACTCTAGAGGGAGAGGGAGCAGGAGAGGGAGGAGAATAGGCAGATGATGTAGGCAATGCGGGAGAGCCTGAGGACGGCGAAGGAGGTACGAAAGAGGCAGGAGGAGATTGCTCGGCAGTAGCTCACAAGCAGGAGGGAGTCGACACATCGGGCAGCCATGTGGCCGACTTCGTCAACAACCTCTTCGACGGTGCCCCGTCATTTTTTACTCAGCCGACCCTCCCCCCGTCGAGTCAGCTTCCTTCAAGCGATCCTTAGGTTTGCTATATATGTGCGGCCATTTTGCTTCTTTTCATATTCAAACTCTTATAAACATTGTGGATGTTTATATTTGAAAGTCAATGTACGTAACTATTTGTCACATATTTTGTTGTTCTCGATTAATTTGTGTTGTGGATTACGCAAATAAATGTGTGAATGTGCAATTATTGTCGCACATACGTGCGATATTGGGGATATTGTAAATTGTGGGCTTTTGGGTTTGCAGGTGCAGCAGCTGCAATTTTCTCTTTTTTTTCAAAATATAAAATCATTTTTCTGGTAAGATATACTTTCGACGGCTGTGGTCCAAACCGTCGAGAGTAAGGTGAGTCCTGGCCAGCGCGTCAGCTGTGGTCAATGCACACGGTCTCGACGGCTTGGTCCACGGCCGTCGAGTATAAGGCGTACCCCTGTTTGCAGCTTGGTGTGGGGCCCAGTGAACCATAAATCAACGGCTCAGTAATGGCCTTCGAGACTATGCTATCAGGCGGGAAACGACGTCTAGGCTAGTAATCACAACTGCTAGGGTACGGGCCGTCGAGACAACTTCTATCGATGGTTAAGCCATCGAGGCTATTCATCTCTCTCGATGGAGCTGACTCGACTACCTTGTTTGGACGGTCAGCCGTCGAGGCTACTTTTTCCCGACTGCTTGGTATTTAATATCGACAGTTTTGGCCGTTGAAACCACTGTTGTTTCCTATAGTGAGAAGGGATATACCGAAGTAAGGAGTCATGATTAAAGACCATATTTCCCAAAATACAAGATCTTATATGTTGGACTCAATTATACCACACATCATTGCACTTGTGTTAATATCAATCCTTCATTATGAGTTCATTCTCTCCCTCACTCCTAAGCATTATTCTGTCAATTGATCGGGTTAGAAGTGTCATGACTTTCATTAGGATCATGTTTTGGCTATACAATATATGCAGATTAGATATACCACTTTACCCTATATTAAGCTCCACATAAATTGTAGACAGTAGGGAAAAGTTGGCCATAGGCTTGTGAGAGGATCTATAATTCCACTAGAGCGACTTGAGAGTATCACTTGAGAATTACGAACAAGCTGGGAATTATTTTACAAAAGAACAAAACTCGAATTTGCCTAAAGAAAGAAAGGAGTTATCCATCATTTCAATTGTTTTACTTGTCAACTCCTGAAGGACATTAGCCACTTCCAAACCCCGCAGCTATGACCCCAGAAGGAAAGTGTCTTAGCCACTTCGAAAACCCGTAGGTATGAGGAACATTTCGGAATATTATTTATGCTAGCTATTTAAAAAGTTGTATATTAAAGTAGCAATTATTAGCATAGACGTGGTGTCTAGGCTAGGAATCACCTTGGTCGATGCCTAACCCTCCGGATTGTGTGGTAGGTAGCAGATGGTGACAATGCCTTTCTATTCCTTGAAATCCACGTTAGGGTTGGCTCTGTAGAGCCACATGGGAATGACCATCATCATTCGGAATTCTTAAGTGATAGCGGGTGGTGGTGGGTTCACTAGTTCTGAAGCAGATAACCATAGTATTGAACTAGATGTGTACCCTTTTAGCTACGTGTGACCAAGACGTATAGACCCTCTCGACCCTCATAACTTATATACTTTCTCTCCCATCATTACCCCTAGACAAATTAGATTCTGAACTGGTGTACTTCTCGTTCCTTGTGTAATTAAATCAATACTCTGGAATACTCTTGGGTGAAGGCTACATCGGTATCCATATGCTTGCAGAATAATCTCAGTTAGGTTAAGGTCCGCCAACAATCATTGTCGACTTGTTTCATGTTCTGGTCGTAATTACTCCCTCCATCTTTTATGTAAGGCATATAGTTTGAATGATCTTATTTAGAGATATAAGGCGTGTATGCGAATTTTTTTAATGTTTTCCTTGTCTACCCTTATTTATTACACAATTCTCTCATGCATTTACGATTAACTCTCTCACATAATGTTCTGTCTCATATTTCTAATACAATTATAACATGGGTAGCACGGTCATTTTCTATTCATTTTCCTTTGGTTTCACAATTTATTTAATCTATGTGCCATTTCAAAATACGATTTACTTAAGAAATGGAGGGACTACAAAATATCACAGTCGGGCTCTTATTTTCCCGCCTACTTGCTCTCCTATTTTTTGATGCTGATATTAAAAGTTTATCACTGTTGCCTTGTTAAAAATACCAGTAGTGATGGTTTTTCTACCATTGATGGCCTTGAACCACCACCAAAAATGATACATAAGTGCCGGTTCACCCAAATGCCAGTAGTGCCGGTTCGTAGATTGAGCCGGTAGTGATGTTTCACTGTCGGTGTATAGTAAAAGCCGACATAAAAAAGATGTATCTTTGCCGGTTTGTAACTCCGAACTGGACATATCGAGCGCAAAGAGGTTTAAGCACTAGCAATGATACTTTATCACTGTCATTCCAAAGTAATCAGCAATGATTAGACGACGTGGAAGGGGTGTTTTGTAGTAGTGATAGTGCATGCAGTGCTCAACAGCTACTTTAAATTTGTCATCGAAAAACACCATTATGTACTCCTGAAGGATCGGGATGTCGCCTAGAGGGGGGGTGAATAGGCGTTACAATTTTCAACCTTTCACTTGAGCACCTGAGACATATCTAAGCCATTCAACGTTGCATCCCTCTTAATAGTACGGCAATCCTTAGACTCAACTTATAAATAAAACCATACAAGCTTTAGGATAAATCACTTGCCGTCTTCTTTCTTCATTTTGAGGTTCAACGATGTTGTTAGTCTTGAGTACACTTGATGCATTGTGCTGTGCATGACCTTTACTCAATGATTGATGGCGTCTTCGTCTTGTCAACCTTGACTTGATTCACCTCATGAGACTCTCGTCCCATTCGACTTTGACCCGATCATCCTCCTCGACGATCATCCCGTCAAATCGACCCTGACTTAGTCCTCAACTCTTGGTGATATCGTCGTCTTGTTGACTTCGACTTAACCGTCATCCTTCAACGTCTCTTGGTCATCACACAAACTCATAGGACCTAATTCTTTCCAAATCACTCGTGAAATACATTAGTCTAAAAGCTTAATAAATATGGATCAATTTGATATTCGTGAGCGATTAAGTGTCTAAGAGTTTCACATAAAGAAGCACAACACAAGTGGAAACACTTGGCACAAGAAATGTCTCTACTAAGTGCATCATGATAAATATGTGTTTGATCTATATGCACTATGGAGATTATTTAATAATCACACCTTCACTTAATGATGCACATGGGAATATATTCATGACTTACACATGTGCAAATTCATATTTGAAGTAAGAGAGAAGTTGCAAACCAACCTAGATTAAACGTCACTAAATTAAGTGCATGTGAGAATATTCATGGAAAACTTACATGCACAAAGCAATTTAAACTCGGCGAAGTTTATCTAGTGCACTGATTAAGATGATAACAAATACATGGCAAATAATACAAAAGATCTTATCGAGTAAGCAACATGTTCATAATATATTTACGCTCAAATAAATATGACAAGATATGACGAGCATAAATCTAATTAACCAATAACATGTGCTTACACAAAAGAGTTGCATACCTCAATTAGCAATCCATCTTATTTGCATTAATGAGACTATGAAAGATAAGCAATCAAGTGTGTTAGTCTCATTGAAATGATTAGCATAAGACGTACCTTTTACAATGAATAGCTTGTCCGCTCGACATATATAATTTTCTTCTAATTAAATAGGATGAGACTAAAGTAATCTTGACAATAAACATATTAGTCTCATAGCAATAAGCATATTTGAGGTGTGACATTAAATAAGCATTAAACCAAACATTGTCATTAAATGTGTTTGTCATTAATCACCAAAATCACACAAGGTCACTTGCACTTACAACTCCTCTATCCTATCCTTAATTTTTTCACACTTTATGGTGCACTCCAAAAGAATTACAACCCGTTCAAAGTGGCTTATACTTATTTTACTAGAAAGCTAATTTAAATTATTTTTCCAATTTTTTCTATCATATATAAATCAATCGAAAAAAAGACCTCTAGAAGTAAACCACTACCTCCATTCATTTCACTCTACTTAACTAATTAATTGAATAAATATTGTTGATCAAAGTTTGAGAAAAAGTCAACAGTGACAAATTAAAAAATGGAGGGAGTAAAACCTCTTCAAGTCTAACTTCAACATGCAGCTCACTTTAACGCTACATTAATTTAACATATGCTCTGCATCAGCTCCTCTAGTTAGCGAGCTCACATGCATGCATGCTACGGCACTATCTCCACTGCCTCGCCGTGGGTCTGCACCTCTCTGCCTGCCCTCTGCAGCAGCCATCGTCGTGGGGGCAAGACACATAGATAAATGACGTCCCGGCATCCATCAACCTCATGCTGGCCTCGTACAGCAGCAAAGGTATATATACGGACGTGTACTATGCGTACGTACTGCTGTTCAGGTCTGGTCCCTTGCCGGACAAGCCGTGCCACCTATCTCCACGTACAAGGTACAACCGTACGTGCGTGCGGATGGCGCAAGCTAGCCCATCCGATCGGCGACGTCGGAGGTTTCAACAAGCTAGTTCCTGATTATAAAATTAGCTAAAGATATTGTTCCTTTTAGAAAAGAAAGAATTTCTGATTTGGTCCTGTCCTGTTGTGGTGGACCTACCGGTGGGAATTGGGCAATGTCCTGACCTGACTTGATCATCTCTGCCATGTCGGGCTGGGCCAGCGCAGACAGCAACGAACAAGGCCCAATATGACCTAAAGGCACGTTCGGCCACTATTGGGCTAAGCAGAAACGAGCCTGGCACGCAGGAGAAAGCAGCGAGCTATTATTTATTTTATAAATTTGTATGTTGCTCAAATGAAAAAAAAAATGTTTGCGTGAAAAAGATGTGTCTCAAAATTCTCTAAATCTTTTCTGTAGAATGAAAAATCATACGACCATGAAAAGAACTTGAAAAGGTCAAAATATCGAGAGACATGCTGTTGAACCAAAAATAAGCCGCACAATAAATATTTCTTTTATAGATTCATACTTCGCTGAAATGAAAAAAGTTGTCTACACAAAAAGTGTCTAAAATATTCTATCCAATGTTCATATAGAATAAAATTCATACAAGCATGAGAAGGTCTCAAAAATACAAAATACATACTCATAATTCAATTCAGGTCGAGTCGACCCGAGCACAGCACATATAGTTTGGCCATGCCGGGCGGCTCATCATGCCTGGTTTCCAAACCTAGCCCGACCCAGCATCTGGCCATGCTAGCCCAACATGTTTTTCTTCGTTCCGTGTCGTAGTTTTATCCTTCAAATTGATGTCGTGGTTGAGCTAGCCCAAAAAAGTCTGGCCCAATTCCCAGCTCTAGGCAGACCCATTTTGATCCCTAACGTATAAGATTGGCTACTCTTAGTTCCGAAGCTATCAAAACCTTCTACTTAGGTCCTCCCTATGCTAGAGAGAAGTTGTCGGTGATTTTTCACCTGATAGATTTTGTGAACTGTGTTCGTCTAGAGGGGACTTCTCCTAACTAGTTCGTTTGATCGAGCACGCACAGGGAGACAACAGATTTTACCCTAGTTCGGACCCCAAGGTGGGTAACAGTCCTACTCACTTGTGCTTAATTTCTTTGGTTTGAAGGTGTATGTGTTCTCGCTGGAGAACGTACAGAGTTTTTGTGTATCAGGGATCCAACCCCCTCTCTCTAGCCCGGATCCCCTTTTTATATTGTCTGGGACGGCTGAGCGAGAGAGAGTACATTAATTGCGCCGTATCACTATGCATCCCATTTTCCTTTGCTGCTGACGCCGGTTGCTTCACCTGCTCCCATCTGTCACCAAGTGTGGACGGGATGTAAGAGCCTCCTGACACTGGCGCCGATCAGACCTGTGGCAGCGCAGTGGCGGAATGACTGCTACAGTGTTTTGGCCAAAACCATAGTGACCACAATCATCATCTTCTGCTTCCCACGCCGAACGGCCGCATTAAATGTCTCTGATACGCTGAGTGGAAACGAGCCTTCTATTATAAGCTTCCTCCTTCCCTCAGGCGCACCTACCAAGTGGGGCCCGAAGCCCACCCGTTGGCAGGATGCCGTCCTCGGAGGTTGCCACGTCAACGCCGAGCCGCTGCGTGGCGTGCTCGCCCGTGGCACCAGGGGCCTTGCTCACCCACCGTGCGCCAAGCCACCACTGATTACATAAAGGGAGCAAATCCCGGTGCACATTGCACCGACAGAAGCATATGTTCCTTTTCTGAAGAGGTTATTTGTGCCGATTTTTGAAATCAGTCATCTATCATAGTTATATCCACAAACAAACATTGCAGTTGCATTACTTGAAAAATTAATTTGAGAAATTTAAAAAACATAAAAATGAGTATGTTCCATAATATAATATAATTTGCTTTCGGAGTTTTAAAATATAAGATGAAATGTTTTACCAAATAAAATTAACATTTCGGTTAGGACTCTCCTACGAGCCATCAGTGCTTTATAGCTGTGGAAAGTTTTTGAAGGCCAATTTTGTCTTGGCACAACTTGGGGAGGGAAAGAATTGAGAGAGACTCAGGCTCAAGTGTGACCGAGCCAACCTCAACTGAGACGTAGGATTCCCTCAAGGATTCCCCTCTTTTTGCTTCTTAGCTCATTTTGATTTTAAATTGTGAACTTTTTTGTGGTTGAGAAGCACCTTCGTGGGATATTGCTTCTATATTTGTTGTGGGTTGAGTTTTATTGCATCTGGTGCCATAGAATTGTGGGGCAAGCTCTAGATGCAACTTTAACTTTGTTTGTAGGTCGAACTGTTTGGTGTTTTGCATTAGATACTCCAGTATCTATCAGACTATCCGTTGTTTTGGATCAACTGCCTGGTGCATTAAGCTTATGCATAAAATTTGGTAAAATTTTTTTCTAACGCTTATTCAACCTCCTTCTAGACGACATCTCGATCCTTCAGCAAAGCGCAAACTAATTGTGTTTATATGGGAAATTGGTACAATTTGATGGCTCATTCTATGCCACTCCCTAAAAAGTACCCCTATGTCTACCAACAATCAAGCCCTTATCAGAATTCCTTGGTGCAACCACACCTGGCATCATCGTCTTATGCTTTTATGGTGTCACCAAGACCATTCCATGATGGTAATCCATCAAGGCCCAAAAAATTCGATGACAATTGAAGCCCGGGGGGAAGGCAGCACACCCCTCAACCACCTATTGGCCTTAGTTCATGCCTCCACAGATGCGAGATCCGATAGATAGAATTGTGGAAATCGTAGGCAACACTAACGGATTTTAGGTTTCAACCGAAGACAACCATGTGTTACAAGAAATCCTATCCTCTAGCTTTTGATAGTATGATGTATCCACTGTCAACGTTTGTTTAACCATGGTTTGTTGCCAGTAATGATATATATGGGGTTATGCGCTAGATTTAAACTCGATGGTAACACAAGACAAAGGATTATAGAAGTTCAGGCCCTCGCGGTGAAGGTAATACCCTCCCTAGTATTGTGTTCTGTGATTATGATGGTGATTTGATGATCTGGTATCAGCTATTCTGTACCACGATGGATGTAGATGTGCCAAACCAGGGTCCCCTACCCGCCTTATATAGTGGGGAACAGGGTTACAAGTTAGTCCTGGTTGGTTACGAGGTAGGATTCCTATTTATATCCTTTCTCGCCAGATACGTAGTTGCCTGGGATTACAATCATATCTTTTCTATTTGGGATAGACTTCTATCTTTATATTGTACTTGCCGCACAAGGTTGGCTGGTAGGCCGGGTGTCCCCTGCGCGTGTGTAACCGGCTCGGCCAACCCCATGTTGGCTAGTCCTCGCAGTCCACATGCAGATACCGGGCTCTACGTATTCCACAGTAGCCCCGAGTCCTTTACAATCGAATTGCAGCCTTTCTGGTCGCACACCAACGGAGTCATGCTTCACGCCGAGTGCCTCCAGCTCTTGACATCACTTATCGACTGGTTTCATCTTTATGCTGAGTACTCCATTGCGTGCAAGGAGACTATGAAGGACTCAATAAACCTCCACGCGTCAGAATTTCCGAGTGGTACCCAGTCTGATTTTTAGGATACTGATAGTCGACCCATAATGGGGTGTACCATTGTTGGATTGAGTTTGGTCGAGTAGTATCTATACCCATTTGTCGCGGTGTATAGCTGGCGGCTCTCTTTAGAGCATACCCTCAAAACTCTTAATCCAGGACCAACTCATGATATCTGGCTCCGACTTGTGCGATAACCAGTAGTCGGCATAATATGGGGAATAACACAAGAAGAAATTTATTGGTTTGGTAGGTACCCAAGTCCCGCTTGACGTGGTGATCGACAGTCAGCCCATCATGGGGCGTACCATATACCAATCTAGGTTTTTAGCCGAGTGGTACCTGTACCCATCTGTCGCGGTGTACAGCTAGCGGCCTTTTAGAGCGTACCAAGGGTATAAGCTAGTAGCTAAACCGTAGTTGGTGCTCATGGCGCTGGGTGGATCATGGCCGAAGACGTAGGCTTGTAGCCGACCCGCAGTAGGCACTCATGGCGTAAGGTGGCTCTTGGCCGAAGGCATAGGTAGCGCTCGTGCCGCAGGCCCTTCTTTGCTCATGAACGAAGTCGTAGAGGCCACTTGAAGAAGGTGAAATCCATGAACCTACAAGGCTTGTGAAAGGCGGTATAACGACTTTTAGCATTTGTGGTGACGGTGCTAGGAGAATAATTCCTGTGACATCCTCATTATTGTATGAAAAATAAAAATCATCCATGGTATTGCATCAAATAAATTTTGTGAATTTTTTAAAAAAACTAAAAATAAAAATGAGTATGTTACTTTAAAAATAAAATATATTTAATTTTGATTTATGATCAAAGGCTTCTATATTTGTGAGAATAAAATTTAAATTTTGGGTGAATTCCTAAAAATCATATTTAAGTAATTTGTCTTGATGATTATTTTCCTACAACTATGCAACCCTAGGTTGGTTGTTAAAGTTCTAAAATCAAACAAATATATGGATGCCTTTCCAAAAATAAAATTTATATTTTGTCTTCAATAATTTTATTTGGTAAATTATTTGGGAAAGAAAGAGAAGTATGCTTTTGTTATTTTGGATTTGCACCTATTATTTATTTAGTCTCCTTTCATCTCCCTTTGGACCCACTTGTCATCCACTCTCTCACCTCTTCCTCTCTCCTCCCACAATCCCTTGCCACCTTGATTCCCCCTTTGAAGCCACCATGGAAGAGGAGGGGAAAAGCTTAAAACTGCAAATTGAAGCCTCCACCCAGCCTTAATCCTTGGAGCATCAATTCTTCAGTTACCTAGGGGCGTAATGCACCAGTTTCAACCTCATTTGCGCAGCCAATTCGTCACCCATTGCCCTATAAGAACCCCAAACCGAGCTCCATTGCTACCCCCGAAATTCCTTTGCTACACTCCGAATCGATCATCTCCGATGGGCTCCTACTCTCCCTCTACCCCTGTGGATGTAGCCTAGGCCGGTACCGAGCCGCCAGGCCCGTTGATGGGCAGGTGCGAGCTGTGCTCATGCACAGGGCCCCCATTTGAGATGGGCCCCCAATTTTGTATAGGCTGTGCTGATCGCTGAACTATTGGCCTATTGCTTCGGTAGTTCAGTGCTTCCTATGCGGGCCAGCCCAGGAAGAGGCCACGCAGCCACCACGTGCATGCACGAGGAGCCGCAGGCCGAACTGCCCTTGAGGCCTTGATTACTTGATTCGCTAATCACGACACTAATTCCTGATTTCCTTCAACACTTCCGCGGTTCCGCCGCTTCGTTTCCAATCCACGCGACGCGAGGGTGAGGGCGGCGACGCCGGCCGTCGGCCACAATCCACGCCAGCCACAGTTGGCTAATCTAGTAATCCTTGCCGTCCCTGCGATCGCGATTCATGAGACACGGTAAGTACTGAGTGGATACATACTCGATAGTCATTAGTCGGTCTCGGTCGATCTGTCAATTATGCAATTTATTCATGTATGTGTACTGCTTTAATTAATTTAAATTATTTTTTGTTTATAAAATAGGAAGTCAAGAAGACTTTAATTTCGTGAATAGTCATCATGTCTAGTAGAAATAGAAAGTACGATTCTGGTGCTGAAAAGCGTAAGAAGAGACAAAGGCTAGACGCAGTAGATCAATCTCAAAAGGGTGCTCTTGATAAATTTGTTTCGCGGCTCACGTTGCAGATATCAATGAAGGTGATAGTGGTAATATTGCCGATGAAGGTCATGATGCTAATATTGCCAATGAAAGTCATGGTGCTAATATTGTCGATGACATTGATAATTCCTTTCAGCCTAATATATTTGACCCAAGAACTTGGGATGCACTTGATCCTAGAATGATTGATATTTTGGTGCAAAAGGGTCCTAAAAGAGACTTGTCCATTGGCTGAAAGTGATAATGATCCATTGGCAAGTAGTGAAGCTAAATCATTGGCGGAAAATGAACTTGGTGGCTTTGAATTTTTAGTGGCAATAATCATCTGGTATGAAATATTATCTACTATTAATTTGGTCAGCAAGCAGCTACAATCAAAAGATATGCTTATTGATATTGCAATTGAGTCTATACAGGGGCTGATTTCCTTTTTCAGAAAGTATAGAGAAACTGGCTTTTCAAAAACATTGAAAGCTACAAAAGAAATTACAATGGAGATGGATATTCATCCAGAGTTCCGCACCAAGCGTAAAATCAAAAGAAAAAGACAATTTGACGAGGGTGCAGATGATGCATCAGTTGATCCACAATCTGCAGAGGACTCATTTAGAGTTAATTATTTTATACTTGTTGATCAAGCTATAGCCTCACTTACCAGGAGATTTGAACAGTACCAAGGATATGAAAAAACTTTTGGTTTCTTGTTTACTTCAGATAGGCTGCGATCATTGGATGGTAAGAGTTTGATGGATGCTTGTGTTAATCTTGAGGATGCACTTAAGAGTGGAGAACATAAAGATATTGACGGACAGGAATTGTTTGGGGAGTTAATTTTCATTCAGGATAAAATAAAGGAATCTATGGGTCCTCTTGATATCCTGAAGTTTTTGAAAAGGCTTCCAATTTATCCTAATGCTGTTATTGCATACAGAATTTT